>PVJS01016500.1:0-37414 GCA_004027185.1 Glis glis | reverse complement strand
GCCGCGAACCCGGATCCTCCGGTCTCTGCCTCCCAAAGTACTGGGATTACAAGCGTGCACCACCACGTCCGGCTTGATTGTTTCTTTATCACATGCACAACACTGAGGCCAGAGAAAAACACCAGAGACAGGGCTAGTCATTAAACCCATATTATTCTCAGTGGTTCCCAATTGGGGGCAATCCCCTCTGGAGCATGAGGGGGTGGAGGGATATTATCTGGAGATAGTTTTGTTGCAACTCGGGGCAGAGTATGTGTGCTACTAGTATCTACTGGCTTGAGGCCAGAGTTGCTGCTAAACATCCTACAGTGCACGGGACAGCCCCGATCTCCACAGAGGTTTTTGGTCCTGATTGTCAGTTGTGATGAGGTTCAGAACCCTGGACTCTACCTCTAAAGGCTTTACTGCCCCGGTTCTGCTCTAAGCCCGTTACTTCCTCAGTATGCAGTAGGATTGATGATTTCTGGATCATGTTGATTCAATGTTTTTTTAAAGTTTCCCAAGGACAGCAAATGCCTTGCCTCATGCCTGGAAGCCGAGAAGAACAGCTTGGAAGTTAAAAGTTCATTTTTGATTCATTTTTGACAATGGGATGACTTGTGTGGCAAACGCTGAGGAAAGCTGGGACCGTAACATTGAAGATCCACCTGCTCATGCTCTGTGAGGGTGTCTTCCGTAAAGATGGAAATTGGGAAGGCTAGCAGCAAGCCCTAGTGAAATATTCATGACCCCCATCTAATTTCTAATTCAATTAAAAGGTGGTAATGTAGTTAACTGTGACAACAATTATTTTTGTTAATGAATATATTTAAATGCTTATCAGCCAAGGTGATACAGAGTGCCCACAAGACCCAGCCACAAACCTGAATTTTGAATCAGCTTCGGAAGTTTAAAGGTTGTTTTCACAAAGCTCACACGCCATATTCCGAATTTACAAAATGGATAATTTCAGGATTAGCTATTCAGTTTCAACAGAGGTCTTCCATTTTTCTCAGGGATTCAAGACAGGATTTTTTTAAGTGCAAGTTCTTCAATTGCATTTGAAACAGGATTTGATTTATAAAAATTCAAATTATTACTGACTTTGCAAGAATCCAAGGACAAGAAACTTGGCGAATCCCTGTGTTTGTGGCTGAGCAGAGGACAGAGTTTCTCTGCCTGAGATGTCACATGACAGTTCCAGGAATGGGAGGTTATGTTCCGGAAGCCCGTTTAAAGAGGAATTTAATGGCATCTCTTCCTAAAAATTCATTTTGTCCTATAGGGCGGATGGGTGGGTGAACAACAGGCGGTGTGTTGGAGCTGGTATACCAGATGTCTAGACACAGTCTCTCGTCCTTACCCTGGCATTTAAACCATGTACTTGATAGTGCCTCATTTCAAACACAGTCATAAAAAAATGTGAAATTGCCTATTTTAAATTTTACAGTGTTTGCATGACTTTTAAAAGCCAGCTTTCTAGCTCCTGGGTGATGAATGTCTCTTTTCATCGTTGTGAATCTTACTTTCACTGTTCTGTTAGCAATTAATACTTATAAGGTTGGGTATGATGCCATCATTGTAACCAACAGATCTGGTTTTAACACTTATTCTACCACTCACCAACTGTGAGGTTTGGGGAAAGTCATTTAACCTGTATGAACCATTTTTTTCCATGTATGAAGAGAGTGTTGTAACATCTTGCATATCTCGCTAGGCTGCTGGGACAAGTTAGAGAGATAATACATACGAAGTGCCTAGCAGTGTCTTGACATATAAATGCTCAATAAACGGAGAGTGGAATTGGTAGTAGTAGTAATCATTGTTGTGGTTGTTAGTTGTAACATGCTTTAACTCCCAGACACTCTCTTGGTAAGATTGATACTATTGTTTCTACTTTACTGATAAGGAGACTGAGATTAAGGGAAGTTTGGCTACTTGTCTGATGTCGTGCAGTTGGTAAGTGGTGACCCTGGGACTTGAATCACATTGACTTGATTCTAAAGAACATGTTCCACTCATTTCCTATATTTTCATAATGGTTTAATCTCCACAAGATAATGCAGAAAACAGGACAAAACATCTGTGACAATATATCTGGCAGGAGTGTCTTTGAGGATGTTTGGAAAAAATTTTGTAGTGTTAGTTTCCATATCTGTAGACCTCACTGTAACCATACTGACATCTTGGGCTATGTCTGAGATAATTGTTCATAAATCTAATCCTTCTTCTAAGACCATTTAGTCCTTAGAAATGCTAAGTTCCACTTAGCAATGGAAAGGTAGAGATGAGAAAAAAGGGCAAAGACTCGAGTATTTGATCGGTGACATTGAGTCTGTAAAAGAAATCAGAAAAGTGCTTTTGGCTTATGCTCCTAGAAATGCCAAGGGTCCCAGAGTGTTCCCTGGAGGTCCCATGGAAGGGAAAATTATATAATAATGTTTGTGTTGATTTTTTGCTGCTACGGCCAAAATATCTGACACAAATAAAAGGAGGAGGAAATATTTATTTTGGCTCACAATTTCAGAGGTTTCAGCCCATGGCTGGCTTCATGGCCTTGGGGCTGAGGTGAGGCAGAGTATCATGGCATAAGGGTGTGGACAAAGAAAGCTGCTCCACTCACGGCAGCCAGAGAGGAGGGAGGGAGAGAGGGAGGGGCCATGGACAAGATTTAACCCCAATGCTGCACCCCTAGTGTTCTATTCCTTCCACCATGTCCTACCTACCAACAGTTTCTAACACTTCCTAGTGGCCCGTTCTTCTATGAGTGGATTAACCCACTGATAAGGTTGTAGCCCTCATGATCCAATCCCGTCCCCAAAGCCACACCTCTGAACACTGCTGTACTTCAATGCCTGAGCTTTTGGGGGACACTACAAATCTCAACCATAACAATGTTCAACCATTATTTATTAGAACTCTGAACAGGAATGCTGCTAGTGAGATCAACAATGCCAAAGGAAGGTTCAAAGGCTTGGTATGAAGAAGAATTCTGCCAAAGTAACCCATAGGGAGAGAGAGGAGATGGTTTTAAAAGCTATTCAAATCTCAACAACCCATGAACCTTGAAAATATCATGCTAAATGAAAGAAGCCAGTCACCAAAGAACACATGCTATGGTTACATTCATATGCAAGTCCAGAGTAGGGTAATCTGTATAGACAGAAAGTCGATTAGTAGTTGCTTAGGCATGGGGGAGTGGGAGGAAGGTAGTTAGGGGTAGAGGACTTCTTTTTTGAGGTGATGAAAATGTTCTAAAATTGACTGTGGCCATGGTTGCACATGTCTGCAAGAATATTAAACACCATTGAATTGCACACTTTAAATGTGTGAATTACATGGTATGTGAATTATATCTCAATAGAAATGTTTTAAAAAAATTCCCAGCACCCACATGGGCAATCTGTTGCCAAGGTCATGCCCTTGTTCCCGATGTCCACCCATTGCTTTCTCGAAGCCTGTTGTGGTCTTGCCTCCCTTACCCCACCAATCCTAGGTCAACCAGTGTTAGCCATATGGTCTCAGAGTATGTGATGATAAATATCTTGGACGCTAAAGAGTCTTCTTTTTTTTTAGAGCCTGCTGATTTTCTGATCACCCTAATTTGTTTTTGTATATTCCAGATATACATTTGAAGGAAATTTATATACCACCACCCGACAACCATCTGCTCTCATACTTTTAAGCCCACGCTGGGAATCACTGGAGAGAGGGAGGGGAAATAACTTCAGTGTTCTGTTGATCTCCCTACTTGCTATCCTCAAAGGTGGCAAAAAATAACACATGGCCCTGGGGAGCTCATTTTCTATCAAAATTTAGGTGTTACCACCCGTGAGGTCCAGGGAAAATTACTCAACCTCTCTGATCCTGTTTTTAAATCTCTAGAAAGGGGATCATTATGATACCTATGGAGTTAGTTGTGTAAATGAAACAAGAGGATGCCTCTAAATCTCTTATCCTGACCCGTAGTAGACACAGAAGTGTGTAGTAGACACAAAGCTATTTATTATAATTGCTATGATTACATTACAATGGATTCCTATGAGTAACCTCTGAAGTTCAATCTTTGTGTTCTCTTAGGACCTCTGCCCTAGAGAACACCCACCTTCCCCCTTTTATGGAAATGATCAGCATTCTAGCTGAGCCCAGAATTTAGGTCGCAGGAGTTTATGTGTTATGAAGACCACTCTAGTGGCTAGAATGGCCATGTCCTAGAGGGCTAGAACCTCCCAAGACTGGCCATATCTGTTTAGATTTTACACACCATAGGGTAGCCAGAGGGGGTGACTTCTACAACCCTTTCATCTTTGTACTTTGATAATGCTTTCCAGGAGAACCAAGCCAGAGATCTCAATGGGGGGACCCAGGAGGAAAATCACCCACAGGTGTGTGCTCTTTGCATCTGGAAGTGTCCCTAGCTTTTCGTTGGTTAGCTTGTAAAATTACAAGTCATACTGGATTTCTGAAGCTTCTGGAAAGCTCAAGCACATGTTTCATTATGGTACCAATCAATTGGAACTAAGAAGCAGCTGCCCCCTTTAAAACGAATGTGCCAACCAGGCGTGGTGGTACACACCTGTCATCTCAGTCCTCGGGAGGCTGAGACAAGAGGATTGCAGGTTTGAGGCCAGCCTCAGCAACTTAGTGAAGCCCTCAACAACTTAGCAAGATCCAGTTTTAAAATAAAAAATAAAAAGGGCTAGTGGTGTAGCTCAGGGGTGGAATGCCCCTGGGTTCAATTCCTAGTTCCAAAAAACAAAGTATGTACCTACTCCAATCTCTGCCCTTCTTCCTAACTTCTTTATGCTACCTGTCTGGTGTTTGGATGTATTCGAGTTTATGGTCCCTAAACTAAGCCTTTGTGATCCACAGGAATGAACTGTTCATATTAGAAGAGATATAGGTAGGCATTGTTGGTGTCCCCTGAAAAACCACACAGTCTGTAAGGCCAAGCATAGGAATTAAGGTATTTTATCCAGAAGTATATAGCAAGAAGAGTCCAGCTAGGATTGGAAACTCTGGTTCAAAACCCCATTCTAGGGGAGTGGGAAAATAATCCCCCAGCTACAGCCCTGACTACAGGGTCTCATGGCAGGTCTCTGAAGCCCTCTCCTCCTCTCCAGTCCAGAAGCGCACCAGCTCATATTCTAGAACTCTAATAGAAGCACAAATGAGGTTTATGAACCATTAACCTTAGGTCAGTTTTCCAAAGTCTCAAAAAGCATTTTAGAACAATTAATTACTTTGCTTCACTAGAAACAGATTGTAGATCAGTGCAATTAGGCAGATGCTCGGGGTGAAACATTTCACGGAGATGCATGGCGAGCTCCCACCCCAGAACTTTCTGGGGAAGGAGGAAGCATATCTCTGGCGTCCACCCACCCCCTGCTAGCATCATGGTCATTTCTAAGCAGGAACTGTTTGCATTTTCTGAGCTCCTTTCTTCTTACTGTTTTGAGGTATAACTCTTGATTTTTTTTTCTGTGCCTGGGGAAAGGAGAGCTTAAAGTAAATATGTGTGCAGGTTAAGAGGAAGATTCTCTGAATTTCCTTTGGTTCTGTTGGAAATGAGTCCGCCATTATTTCGTATCAGGAGTTGGTTAGAAGCGAGATGCTGCCACGGTTTGGATGTGGTTTGCATGTGTTACCTAAAGTCTGTGAGTTGGAAGCTTGGTATTCAGTGTGGTGATGTTGGCGGGGTGGGAGGAGCCTTAAGAGGTGGAGCCCAGTAGGAGGCTATTGAGTCATTGGGTAGAATTTCCATGGAACCCTCATTAGTTCTCATGAGAGGTTTGTTTATTAAACAGCAAGAGTGGCCCTTCTCCACTCCCTGGCTTCCTGTCCCACCGTCTGATCTCTCCCTCTTACATGCACTCCCACCATGATGACATCTGTCATGTGATACAGCTACGGGGACCCTCACCAGAGCCAGTGCCATGCTGTTTAGACTTCCAGCTTCCAAAACTGGGAGCTAAATGAACCTTTAATTATAAAACACCTAGCCTCAGCTATTTTGTTGTAGCATATGGAAATGGGTAAATATGGAAATGGGTAACAGCTGGGTAAGAGGGTATCCACTGTGTGGGTTGTGACTGACCCCCTTCTTATAATTTCTCAGAGTTCTTGGAGGAGATAGACCATGATCAGCGTCAGTTTGGGAGGTAAACTTCCCTCTTTGTCTCAGCTTTGTTATCATCGTGCTGTGAAGTCATGGACAAGCCGCTTTCCTTAAATGAGTCCTGCCTCGTCTGTCTATAAAATGAATGGATTGGACTGCATCTCAGACTTCCTTTCCAGCCCTGACATTCTCTGATTATTTATAAAACTAATTCTGAAGACACAAAAGTCTTAAGAAATAAGGTTATGACTTTCCGTTCAAGATGGCTGACTGAGCAGATCTTGACAGAAGAAATATAAGAGTGGGAATCAATCAATGGCAGCGCTGGGAAACGGGGAGAGTGGCCGTCAAGCAAGCCAGACACTTTGAGGAATGTGCAGAAAGGATAAAATATACAACACCAGACGAACGGTGGTTCCTTCACAACCTCCAGGAAACCGTAACCCCAAGAAGTTAGCAAAGGAGATGGTTGTAAAGCTGAGGTCTACCAACAGAACCCCGGAGAAGAGTCAAGATCGAAGACAGCAGGCTGGAAGCAGTCATGGTCCGCGGGAGGGTCTGAGGCTCATAAATTGGACAACAGTTACACAGATTCCCCATTCGAGAGAGAGGCCAGCCATGGCCCTTGCTCCAGGGTTTCTGTGAGGTCAGTTTTCCATGTGAAGTTGGGACTGGAGTTTAGGTGGCTGGATACAGAAATGGGTGGGTGCCTTCAGGAATCGGTGCTAAACCCAGGACAGAGCAGCAAGGACCAGCAGCCAAGTGGCCTCACATCAGAGGGAAGAGCAACTGGATGCATTCACCTCTTCTCCACTCCCGGTGACCACTGCTTCTGCCTGCAGAACAGTGACCGCCACCTGTGTAGAGGAAGAACTTTTAGCTTCCAGAGCAAATCAGTCTAGAGCAGTGCTGTGCAACAGAACCGGGGTGATAGAAATGTGCCGTAACTCTGTTCTCCCAATACTGTAGCCTCTAGCCACTGCAGCTCCTGAGCCCTTGAAATATAGCCAGGGAAATGGGGAACTGAATTGCAATTCCATTTCACTTTAATCAATTTAAATGGAAATAGCCAGACGTGGCCAGTGGCTACCACATGTGGTTAATTAACTAGCTGCCATATTGGTTGACACAGGCCCACGCTCTATAATATAAACGGATGCTATCACAAAATATTTGAGAAGCTAAATAACATGAAAGAGAGACATGAAGCTGAATGTACTGCAATACTAAACCCTGACCAAATTTAATGCAAGAAACAGAAGATGACTTCAAAGAATGTTAATTAGTACCTTCAGATCTAAAAGGATGTGCCAGTCGTATAAAATCCTGGAGGAATTAATAAGAGTGCTTTAATAATCCAAAGGAACCTTGGAAATTAAAATATGATTGACAACATTAAAAACTAAATAGAACAGCTGAATGACAGAATTAAAAATTAAATAAAAGAACTGACTTAGTGATCTGGAATACCTAGCCAAAAATATTCTCCCAATCCACAGAGCAATAACAGAAAAATTACAACAGAAGAGCTGACACATGAAGGAGGGAGCCAAGAAACCCAATGCTCATCAACGAGCGATTCTGGAGAGAACAGACACAACAGCGCTAAGAAAGAGCCACAGAAATAATAGGAGAAAACCCCAAATGATTGCTCATAATGAAGGTGTAGATTTCCAGGAAGTGGTTAGACAAGGGTTAATAAAACAGCAAAAGGCATGGCGTAAAGTTAAAGATATAAGATCCATGCATACGTATGTACAACAATAATCATTCAACCAAAATTCTGCATAATAAAACCAGGGAGAGGGAGAGTAGAAGGAGGAAGAATTGAAGGTATGTTATAAAGATTGATTTTTTTAAGAGAAGAGGCCTTAGAATGCTGATTACTTCTTGACACAGCTAAGAAAATAGGATTTGAAATATATTTCTTTTGCAAAAACTTGAAATCAAGGATAAAAATAAGGAAGACATGTCTATTTCACCAAAGAAATAAAAAGAAGAATACTTGATTAATGAACGGAAATCTAGAAAGGGGAGTACTCAAGAAAAGACGAAAAGTAGACAACATAAATTAAGATGACAGAAATAAAACTTACATAATTATTAGAGCAAATATAACTTCATTTCTCCTATGAAAAGACAAACACTATTAGGATCTTGTTAAGGGGATTTTTTTCACTATATGTTGCTTAGCAAACAGCAGAGTAAGGTCAGAAAGGTCGAGAGAAAGATATAAATGTTGAATTAGGTTGGCAACTCTCTTTTCTAAGGAAAGATTTTCCTTGATTAAAGATTCTATGCCCCACTGTATTTTATTCTTGCTGTATTAAAATACTCTTGTTTTATGAAATGCTAACCTTAGGTCAGTTACTAAATTATTTTAAAATTTTACTCTTGTAAAAACTTTTAAAAAACCCCTCCAAGTCTAGCCCCAGGGACATTTGAGTTAAAATGATAAGATATCAAGCTCATGTCAAGAATTTTAAAAATAATAAAATCTACTAGTTCCAGATTATGTCTGAGGGTTATAATTCCATTTATCCCAATTTTACTATGATTGTATATTGTGGGGGATATTACAAAAGTCAAATTTGGTAACTGGTAGAAATTCCAATGATAAAAAGTTATTTAAAACGCGTAACTACACACACACACACACACACACACACACACACAGCCACCAGTTAACTCTTACAATATTGAAATGGTGTGGAGAAACAGCTCTTCCTACTGAACACCCGAGGTGCCCATTTCTCGTTCTCTAAAGACGTCTCAATACATCTGCCACAATCCATCTACTTTTCCTGAAAGCCTGAATTCAGGGTGTTCTTCCAATTTCCTCCTACAGATATCCACGTTTAAAACAACAATTCAGTAAAAAATACCTTAGAATGCCAAACTAAAATGCAGACTTCATCCAATGACCTCATCTCAGAGAGGAGGAAGTCTAGATTTTGACAGGGAAAGAGGTCTCCCAAGGTCCCGCCGTTGCTAATTCATAGCAGATGGGAGACCAAAAACCTAAGCGTAGAACTTGGTTTTGTTTGTTTCAGGTGATAGAAAAATCCAACCCAAACTGGCCTTAATTCCTGTAAGTGAGAAGTTAAGGCTCAGAACTGGGTTCTGGTGCCATCAGCAGGAAGCGTGCGTCTCTTCTTGTGTCTGCATAGTGTCCTCTCTGCTGGCTTTCTTCCCAGCTCCGTGTGCTGGCAAAATGGCTACCAGCATCATCGCCCAGTTTAACTCCAAGTCCGGTTGTAAAGAAGCTGAATCTCAGGTCCTTTCCCATAAACTGCTTTTATGTCTCATCTGCTCAGCTGAAATCATGTTGCTGTAGGAGAGAATAAACAAACAAGCAGGCAGGAGATAGCTAGGAAGGAAAAGTCAAATCTAACTTTAATAGAAGAACCTGGTATTTAAAGTGCCTTAACCTTTACTCCCCAAACTAGTACTCTTTCCCAGGTCTGTCTCTTCCAAATTATTCCTGGGAAATCTATAAATCCTAGGGTTTACAAAAAAAAAAAAACCAAAGCAAATTATAATTGCCCCATGCACTGTCAACAAGACAAAATATCGTGAGAAACCTATCATTTAGGGGACTCTCCAGCTTATCTGTTGATCAGATAATAGAGATGTAGATTAGCCTGCGGGCCCTAAGGATGACTAGACCACCAAAATCTGCCTCAAGACTACCGGACCGAGGTCATCCTCACATACCTTCCCGTACCCTCCCGTCACCGTGCTTCCTTTAAAAGAAGAACCACAGAAACACAAAATGTGTCTCTGTCTTGAGATAGCCCTCATTCTCCCTTGAATGCACATTCCTACTTTCCTAAATAAACCTGTCGCTGTCCCTGACTATCTGGTGCTGAAGTTCTTTTCTATCACGTAAGACAAGGACCCTGCCGATCGATAGATCCTGAGTTGAGGAATCAACCCTTCCCCCATGACAGTGTGACCATCCCTGAGCCACTCACTAGAGCCATGGGAATCCCCACTCTGACGGGTGTGGTCTGAGCCGCGTGCCGATCTCTAGCACATGGGTGGATTCAACTCCACCCAACGCACATGGACTAAGAATTGGAGAGGAGTGGTTAACTGTGGAAAAGGGTGAATGCTTGGAGACCAAGCTTCTGGCCTGGTAAATTCACAGCACAAGCTCCTTGAAATGTGTTCATTGTTCCTTCCCTGGGAGGGTAACTCTTACTAGACCCAGTCACCCCGTTTCAGGGGCAGGAGAACGTGGAGACATGGAGGCATTTTTTGTTTTTGTTTTTGTTTTTGTTTTTGTTTTTCCTCTGCTGCCTAAGGAGCACTGGTAAAGGATCACGATAGCAAAGCCATTGTTCATGCTTCTGTCACCATCTATCGCAAATTCCAAACCAGCCGAAGCCCCAGCTGTCAGGAGTGACAAGCCTTTGATAAATTGAAGCCTTCCAGGTTTCCAAGCTCTGACCCCGTTCCAATCATTGATTGTGAAAAATCAATGGCCACTATGGAACCAGAGATAATATTCTCAACTCTGCACACTTTCAAAATTGGCCAGCTAGAGGATTAAATTCAGGCCGTTGTGATGTTAATGTAGCTGCTGCTGCTTACAGGGGAGAGTTGAGGCAGAAAGATCAGAAGGGTAAAGAGAGCTGGATGTGGTGGTGCAGGCCTGTAATCCCAATACTTGGGAGGCTGAGACAGGAGGATCGCAGGTTCAAGGCCAGCCTCAGAAATTTAGTGAGGCTCTCCACAACTTAGTGAGACCCTGTTTCAAAAATTAAAAATAAAGTAGGGGTGGGGGTGTAGCTCAGAGGTAGAATGCTCCTATGTTCAATCCCCAGTAACACAAACACACACACACACACACACACACACACACACACGGAGTAAGGGAGACTGTGGCACCCAGATGATGGTCTTAACCCTGCAGACTTTCAAAATTGCCTAGCCAGGGTACCAAATGCAGAGAGCTGCCAATCCTACAGGTGTTGTTTATGAAATAGTCCAGTCTTGGTGGCAGACTTTAGGAAGGTACCCAAGAAGGGTGGTGTGAGGTATTCCATCCTCTTTTGGATTTGGGATGGTAGCAGATTTCCCTAGTTTGGGACTACTCAAAACTGATGACCTGCTTCATCTGAAAAACAAAACAAAACAAAAAAAAAACACCTTCCCTTATCACACTACTTACAGGATTTATTTTTCCCTGACTATAACTAAATATTGTTTCAGTTTTATATTCTGCATTTATTTATTTATTTATTTATTTATTTATTTATTTATTTATTTATTTTGGTACTGGGGATTGAACCCAGGAGCAATCTACCTCTGAGCTACCCCCCCCGCCCTATTTTATTTTATTTTGAAACAGGGTCTTACTAAGTTGAGAGTCTAGCTAAGTCACTGAGGCTGCCTTCGAACTTGCAATCCTCCTGTCTCATCCTCCCAAATACTGAGATTACAGGCACGGGCCACCAGACTCAGCTAATTTTTTTCAATTTAATTTTGTTTTTCATTGGCAAATAATAATTGAATCTATTTGTACAGTAGGATGTGATGGCTCCGTACATGCTCATATTATAGACTGATTAAAAAAACACAACCATGTATTTCACATTAACTGGAAAGTAATAGCATTGTGCTTATAGAGCTTATTACCCAGGGCTGGACAATCATAAATTTCCACTCTTCCTGCTCATGGTAATTAGACCTGAGCTGGGCCAATCAAAAACATATCCTGGGCCGGGCATGGTGGCGCACGCTTGTAATCCCAGTACTTTGGGAGGCGGAGACCGGAGGATCCGGGTTCGTGGCCAGCCTCAGCTCTCTCTCTCTCTCTCTCTCTCCCTGTCTCTCTCTCTCTACTTAGTGAGGCCCTCCACAACTTCATGAGACCCGGTTTCAAAATAAAGTATTAAAAAGTAGGGCTGGGGGTGTAGCGCGGAGGTAGAACGCCCCTGGGTTCAATCCCCGGTACCACAAAAAAAAAATATCCTGGAATTTTTATATGGAGAGCTGTTAGGAAAACTTACCATTTTTCTTTAAATTTGAGGTTGTAAATATCTGGTTCCATAGATATTGATTTATTTGTTGGTGATTATGGGGCTGGGGGAGGAATAAGAATAGGAGTAAGAGAGACAGAAAAGGTAGCACAGTACCAACTACATAGTCAATACTCAATATAATTTGTGAATGAATATTTAGTAAATAAACAGCATGTACTCATTAAAGGAAATTTTGTGCGTAGTACTGGGAATTGAACCTAGGGGCATTCTACCTCCAAGCTGTACCCCCAGCCCTATTTTATTTTTATTTTGAAACAGGGTCTTGCTAGGTTGATGATAGTCTCACTGCTTTCTGAGACTGTCCTTGAACCTGAAATCCTCCTGTCTCAGCTTCCCCACTACTGGGATAACAGGCATGCACCACCATGTCCAGCACTAAAGGAATTAATTTGGAAATTACAGGAGGAAGAATGGCCATCCATGGCCTCACCTCACCATGGCCTCATGGACAATTTGTAAAATCTTCTTCCATCATAAATTGGCTTTCAACATTAGTCAGTAAATTCTGAGCAGGGTTTTTAAGAGTAAATTCTTGTACCTAAGTAATGGCTTTTCTAATAGATGAAGGAAACAAGTCATAACGAAGTAAATTGCTCCTGTGAGTTGTCTGAGTGGTATGTTAAGTAGAGTCCCCAACTCTTTCTAAATTTTTCTCTCATGCTTAATGGAATAGCCATGCTAATCAGGTTTGGTTTGTCAAGGTGACAACCCTCCCCCACCCCTGCCACCCTGTTGAAAATTTGAGGCTTCTAATTGTTAATAATCATTGCGTGACATACATTGTGCCTGTTGGATCTGTGAATTTAGGAGTTGTTATGGTTAGATATAGAATGTCCCCTGAAGAGCTCAAGCATTAATGTTCAGACTTGACATAATTAAGTCAAGAGGGTTGTAATCTCATCAGTGGATAAATCCATTGTAATGGATTTACTGGGTGGTAACCTAGGCAGGCAGGCTGTGGCTGGAGAAGGCGGGTCCCTGGGAGTGTGGCCTTAGGGACTGTGCTTTTGTCTTTGAATCCCTTTGGCTCGCTCTTGCTTTTTGCCTCCATGCTGTGAGATTGGAGCCCTTCCTTTCCCTCTCTCTGCTTCTCCTGCCACACCCTGAGCTCTGCAGACCTAGCCTGACATGGACTGAAATCCCATAATCTCCAAAAATTGTGAGTAAATAAATCTGCCTTTTTCTAAGTTGTGTGGTCAGGTCTCTTGGATTAAAGCAGTGAGAATGTTGACCAGATAGGAGTTTACTCAAGTAAGAGTTGTCTTTCAGTGTGTGTTTGATTATTGTTTCTCTCTTGATCACTTAAATATTGTTTTCAGGAATAGTTCAAGTTTTTAGGCTTTCTGTTAACCATCTACTATTCTCGTCATCTTTTTTGTCTTTTCTTTTTCTATTTAGTGGAGCTTGTCTATCTCCAGTATTTCTGATTCCAATTCTTCATGTTGTCAGTCTTGATCTTTGCAATTTTAAGTGTGGTTTTAATTTTTCTATTTTACTTGTTAATTCCCCTGTTATTTTTCTCTTCTTTTCTTATTTACTTATTTATTTATTTATTTATTTATTTTGGCACTGGGGATTGAATCCAGGGGCATTTTACCTGTGATCTACAAACCAAGCCCTTTTTATGTTGAAACAGAGTTTTGCTAAGTTACTGAGGGTCTTGCTAAATTGCTGAAGCTGGCCTCAAACCCACAATCCTCCTGTCTGAGACTCCCAAGTACTGTTTTACAGGTATATGCCAATGCACCCACCTCCCTGTTATCTTTTCTAATTCCATGTAACTCAGTTTTTATCACATGGTATGTCTTTTAGCTTAACCTAGTGTCTCTTATTGATGTTTTGCTCCTGTTCCATAATGACTATGTCTGTTCATCAGGCAGTTTTGTGTCCTTCTGTTTTTCCTTCTATAATCAGCCACATTCAGTAAAACCTCCTGTTTTCATCCATGTGTTCAAGGCGGCTCTCTCTTCTCTGTGTTCTGCGGGATTTTATGGATCCATTGTTATTGTTTTTTCTTTTCTCGATCTTCAACATGGAGATAACTATCCACACTTAATGTTCGCAAACAGAAGAAATGTATGGAGTTTCTACAGATCCTTCCTCCTATTTGGGTGCTGTGGAATCAGCATTCCAGGAAAAAAAAATGTCCTTTAGCACTGCTCTACTGAAAGAGAAGTGGCTTCTCTTCCAGGACGTCTTCAGCGTGACTACTACTGGAATTGCCTGCGAGGCATTTTACAACACAGATTGCTGGTCCCCAGACAGGAGTCTGGGGACAGTGAGGTCCACAGTGTGACCTGAGAGCATGCACTTCGAACAAGTCACCACAGGGTGCTGAGGCCGCTGTTGCAGGGACCACGCTTCGAGAACCACCACTCTGTGTACCCAGCTGGCTCTGACATGTTGAAATCAGAGTCATATGAAGAAACAGTTCCCAGCATGCACTACTGCAATGACTCTTTCTGCCTGCCTGCGTGTGTGTGTGTGTGTGTGTGTGTGTGTGTGTAATCACACCTCTTAGGATTCCCGGTGCTGCTGCTCTTACTTTCTAACCAGTAGTTTTCTCAGAGTTGGATTCTTTGGATGCAAAAGAACCACACTGAGGAAGACGGGCTGGGCAATAGTAAACCAACAGGTCCATTGTGTAGGGTGAGGATTTCTTAGCTTTCTGCTCGGCACACAGGTTTTAGTTCTGATCCAGAGGTAAGATTGTAGATGAGCTGTGTGCAGGAGGGACAAGGGGATACGGGGGGGGACACGTGCTCTATAATACTTCTAGTGAGAAATTTACATCTACAGTTTCAGTTTTTACCTCTAAGCCTTATTAGTGAAAGCATCTCTCTGATACTGACAATAGGTTTATGCTAAGTCCTTGTGGAGTGAAATAGCCAAACCAGATTTTTTCCATCTCTAGCTAAAGGATCTACCAGCTGCTCATTGCTCTGGTGGGGATACAAGGTTGGTGTAGAGCAGATGTTGATATTCTGTCTTTAATATGCAGATATATGCTGAGCAGACCCTGATGTGGGGACTGTTGTGATGAGGATTTGGGTTTGAAGTAGAGAAGCTACCTACACACACCTCTTTTCAAAAAAGAAGGCTAATTTGCATATGGAGGCCAGGGGCTTCTGGGAAGACACTAACATTCCAACAATACTGGTCCCTGAGTGTTTTGCATGGGAAGCTCTACTAGAGAGCCCTAGAATGGACCTAGTCATGACCCCTGTGAAAGAGCAGAGCAGTGGAGCCATTAAAGAAAGTAATCAATGCTTGGGGAGGCTGAGACAGGAGGGTTGCAGGTTCAAGGCCAGCCTCAGCAACTTAGGGAGCCCCTGTTTCAAAATAAAAAATAAAAAGGACTGCAGTATAACTCAGAGGTGGAATGCCCCTAGGTTCAATCCCAAGTACCCCCAAAAAGAAAATAATCATAAGCATAGAGAGCTACTGGACCAATGGTCTTTTGCTCTCATTGACCTAAAAAAAGAGCAGGGAATGTTGGCGCTGGTGCTCTAAGGTGTATAGACCTTAGAAAAACTTCTTCAGCTTACATCAGGAAGCAGCCGAATCTTAGCTGGTGGACGACATCCAAAGCATTAATAATGTGAATGGGGCCATCTCTCCATGGCTTGTGCTTCATCATCACTACAGTTAGCAAGCAGCCACACATCCTGAACTAAGCCACTGCTGGGCATCTAATGGTCTTCCCTACCCTGCTACGTTCTGGTGCTGGTAATACAGGAGCAAAAGAAGAGGAGCTAGTCATAACCCATGGATGTGTGTGCCTGCATCAAGTGGGACCCTGCTTGGTTATCACTGTTATGGTTTAGACCTGGATCGTCCCCCAAATGCTCATGTGTTGAAGGCTTGGTCCCCAGCACAGCAATGTTCAGAGGTGAGGCTTTAGGAAATGGGTGAATCATGAGGGCTCTGACCTCATCAATGTATTAATTCATCCGTGGATTCAAAACCAGAATGGACTATTGGGAGGTGGTGGAAACTGTAGAAGGTAGAACCTAGATGAAGGGAGTGGGTCCTTGGGGGTGTACCTTTGGGGAGTATATTTTCATTTTCTACTCTTCCTCCTCCTCCTCTTCTTCCTCTTCCTCCTCCTCCTCCTCCTCCACCTTCTTCTTCTTCTCTTTCTTTCCCTCCCTTCCTCACTCTCTCTCTCTCTCTCTCTCTGCTTCCCTACTGCCATGAGTTGAGCAGCTCTCTTCCACCACAATATTCTGCTTCACCTCAGGCTTGAAAACAATGGAACCGTTTGACCACGGACTGCTACCTCTGAAATTGGAAGCCAAAATAACTGCTTCCTCCCTTAAGTTATTTTTCTCAGGAATTTTGTCACAGTGATGAGAAGCTGACTAACACAATAACTCTTTTCTACTTTCTATCATAAGAGGTAAGGGAAGCTGTGTGTTTGCATACGTTTGTGTTTTCCTTATTGCAGAACATGCTGAGTGTTTAAGTTGCATTCTGTTATCAAATCCTAGCAGTGTCGGGTAAACGTTTGTAATCTGCGGAGCAGGCCCCGCAGGGGTTGCTGGCTTTGTATGGACATGCACGGTGTCTGTAACATGTGAAGGAAATTGCCAAGGGAATGATCTCTGTGCATTTTGGGTTGACTGTATAGGGTGGTCTGTCTACACGGATTAGGAAATCAAAAGACTTAGCCTGTAAGCCTGGGTTTATTTAGATTAGGAAGCGTGCTAGTCAGCCCACTGTGAATGTACTGGTTTTACTAAGGAAAGATAATTGTCTATACCTATGGCTAGTTTAGGAGTAAGGCTTTCTCCCAAGCTACTGCATTGGGTCTGCAAGGCCAGCTTCTACCTAGCACCTAGCTTCCGTCTGTGATGGTCAGTGCCCTGAGATAGCGCCGCGTTGGGCTGGGCTCACTCCTGTGAAGGAGCTGGTAATGACAGGTTGAGAAGTATAAAAAAGAGAGAGTTAGGACTTTCATTCAAGGTCCAGACTTGAGTTTAGGGCTGTTCACTATCACAGGCATATGAAGCCTTCGCCTCAGTGATGTGTGGAGATAGCTCCTTCGACCATACTTGAGAGTCAATCGTGCACGTCGCTTCCTAAACCCAAGCTCAGGCACGTCATGTCAGTAACTCAAGATCTGGCTTCGGGGGAGTGCTTACACAAGAGAAACTGGCAAAACCT
Organism: Glis glis; assembly: GCA_004027185.1. Classification (NCBI taxonomy): domain Eukaryota; kingdom Metazoa; phylum Chordata; class Mammalia; order Rodentia; family Gliridae; genus Glis; species Glis glis. Next base: position 20,095 of record PVJS01016500.1, on the reverse strand, counting down.
TGGCTTTTCCTTTTAGAGATCCAGATGCTAAAACTTTTGTTAGGATGATCTGCCTTGAACATTGCGGTAATGGGGCTGGGAAGGAGCTAAGGGCTCAGCAGTGACAATTTTTCTTTTTTCTTGGTCCTGGGAATTGAATCCAAAGGCACTTCACCTCTGAACTATCCCAACCCTGGCCCTTTTTTTGTAATTTTATTTTGAAACAGGGTCTTGCTAAGTTGCTGAGGGTCTTGCTAAATTGCTGAGGCTGGCCTCTCGAATCTGTGATCCTCCTCTCTCAGCCTCCCAGGTACTGGGAAGACAGGCATGTGCCACCATGCCTGGCTTGTTCTTGGAGGTACTTTTCTCCCTTCCCCTCTCCCTTTCTTCCTACCTACCCATGTACCTACCAACCGTCTCTCTCCTTCCTTCCTTCCTTCCGTCTTCTTTGGTAATTTTTTAAATGTTGGATGAGATCACATTAAAAACCTATGGCAATTAAAATTTAAACCTGAAATCTTTTCTCTTTTAATTTGTTTTCTTTTTTCTTCACATTTCAGGGACTAATCCTCCAGGGTGATCTTTCTTCTATTGTGACTGATGATGTCAGCTGTAGGTCTTGCTGTAAGTCCTCTGAAGGTTGTTTTATTTTCCAACTTGCAGGTCCTCTCTTGGTATTTGGTGGTGCGCCATTTCACTCTGATATGTCGAGATGAGGCTTTTGTTGTTGCTCGTTGGTTTTGCTTTTCATCCTGCTAGGGCATTCATTGTGTTTCTTGAATCGGTGTTTGCCCTCTTTCATAGGTTTGAAAAATCCTCATTGCTCCCTTATGTGTGTGTGTGTGTGTGTGCACGTGTGTGTGTGTGTGTGTGTGTTTGTGTGTGTGTGTGTGTGTGTTACTGGGGATGGAAGCCAGGAGCATTCTACCTCCGAGCCACACCCCCAGCGATTTTTTTATTTTTGCTTTGAAATAGGATCTCACTAGGTTGATGACAGTCTCGCTACTTGCTGAGGCTGTCCTCGAACCTGCAATCCTCCTGTCTCAGCCTCCCAAGTATTGGGATTACAGGTGTGCGCCCCCACGCCCAGCCAACATGTTTGCTTCTCTCCATTCTTCCTGCTTTCCCAGCTCGGGCCTCAGTCCATTTGTCATGCTCCTTGGCTGTTCCTTCAAAATTGCTTTTGCCCTGCCTCCCAGTTCCCTAATTCTTCTTCATGTCTAATCTGCAGTTAAACCTGTCCGATGAGGTTTTCAGCCAATTATTATATTTTTATAATAGACTTGTTGATTGCTTTTAATCTATTTAAGTAGTTTCCTGTTTCATGAGGATTGTTTTGAGACTATTTTATTTCATTAAATATAGTATTAATAGTCCTATAATAAAATACAGATACAGAAGAACACATAAATCAATGGTATGTCATACTGATTTTTTTTTAACTCACGGGCATTCTACCTCCAAGCTATATCCCCATCCCTTCTCATTTTTAAACTTTTGAAACAGGGTCTCTCTAAGTTGCTGAGGCTGGCCTTGAACCTGTGATCCTCCTGTCTCAGCCTCCCAAGTACTGAGATTACAGACATGCACCACCATGCCTGATTGGCATACTGAATTTTTATAAGGCGAACACCACTCAGTCAAGAGAAAAATAACCTTTGCCACCACCTCAGGAGCCCCTCCACATGTCCTGAACCCCACAGCCCCTCACTCCTCCCAAAACACCCGCCATCCTCTCCTTTACAGTCATAGCTTCCTTGAGTTATCTCTCAGAGTGAATCACCAAATCTATATTTCTAGACCCTAGACATTGACATCGCTCATATTTTAAAATGTGATATGTCTTTTAAGTCTCTCTCACTCCACAATTCTTTCTCTATCACTTCCATTTCATTATACTTTATGTGTTACAGAACCCGAGGCCTTTGGCCCGAGTAATCTCCCATGATACAGAGTTTCTGATTGTTTACTTTCGGTGCTGTCCAAATTTTGCCGCCCTCTGTTTTTCCTACACATTGGCAGCTGGTCCCAAAGATTGGCTGGATCCGATTCAAAGGCTCGGTGGAGAGATGCGACGTAGGTGGAGTTTGGCAAGGTGAGAGAAAGCGCATGATGTCTAGCTGAATCTCGTCCTGTCGTTTCAACAGGGGCTGATGCTTAAGGGATGTTGTCTATTTATTGGCAGCTGCAAAACGTTGATCATATTCTTTTTCTAGAGGCTGCTGGTAACAAATTGCTGCAAACCTAGTGGTTTAAGACAATATAAATTTATCCTCTTACAGTTCTGTAGGCTCAAGTTGGTTTTACTGGGCTGAAACTAAGGAGTCAGCAGGCCCAGACTTTCTTCAAATCTCTAGTGGAGAACTTGTTGTTTCACCTTTTCTAGTTTCTGCAGCTATATTTCTTGGCTCATACCTCCTTCCTCCATCTTCAAAGATGGTAGCTTGGCGACTGCAGTTCTCTGCTTCAGTTACTAGTCTATCTTCTGTCTTTTCCATATCCTGCCTCCTTCCTATAAGGACCCCTGAAATTATATCTAATCCCACCCAAATGATCCAAGATAGTCCCCCCATCTCATGCTGTGGGTTTTGTTTTGTGGTGTTGGGAATTGAACCCATGACCTTGCGCGTGCTAAGCATGCACTCTACCAATGAACCACACCTAGCCTTTAAACATGTGCAAAGTCCCTTTTGGCACCATAGAAGGTTGCATTCCCAGAATGGGGATTAAGACATGAAAAATTCGGTAGGTTGTTATTCAGTCTAACACAATGATGTACTACTATCAATATTTTCTTTTTACTTATCAGCCAGAATGCTTTGATTAAAAGACATGTTCTTTCATTGACTATGTGAATCAGAAAATTGTAATTCTAAGTTTAGATTAGAAAATTTTAAATTCTTTGTTAGAAAATGAAGAATAAATGCTTGAGTCTTTCCCCTTTATTTACCATGTTTCAATATAATGAGTTGGTTTCCTATAGTGCATAGAAGGTGACCCATTTTTAAATTATTGTCATGAAATCATAGGTTTGAATATATTTGGCTTTGACTCCATTGTAATTATTATTATTACTGAAATTCAACTTGTCTGATCTTGGCCAATGTGAGCCCATTTAAGTTTGCTAGTGTGCCCCTAGTGGTGTTTGACAGCTGTGTTGATAACTGGTATCATCACCCTACTTCAGGCTCCTCTTGTATATTTCTTACCCCAGAACTAGAATCTAAGAAGCCCTGGTTTCTTTTAGACAAATGGTATTTCAAGACTCTACTTTGAGCTCTAGGGATGCTCATTACTACCGGATTAGGAAATAAGTCATAATGTAACCTAATAAATTAGCTCATAGATTCATATTGATGCTTCTAAAAAGTCACGACTTCTGAGCTTTTATGTAGCTTCGTCTTTATTATATCAGCAGTCCTCTCTCCCTTTCCAAGAAACCTGATTTTCAAGGGCATAGGAGATGATACAGTTAGAATATACCATATTTTCTCATTTTTTACACCATTTTAAACACACACACCAGTCTCTGAATTATAATAACAGCATCAACTCTCTTATTCTTACTGAAAAATTTTTTGGCATAGGCTCTTCCCATCCCCCTTCTTTTGTTTATCAACATAAAATTTAATTACAGCAAAAGTTACTCATTTTAGATATACAGATCAATGAATGTCAACTAATTTATAAAGACCCTCCATTCTCAGTAGTTGTACTATATATACATGGCCAGAGCATGAAGCTATTCCATAATATTCTGTTTCTCCATTTGTCCTTAGTTTTTCTTAGTTCTGTTTGTCTTAGTAGTTATTTATTTAATGCTCATTAGTAGTCATTGACCCTTTAGTTATTTTGTTCATCTGAAATTCATTCTACTGTAGATTACTCAGGAAGGGCCTATGGGGAAAATATTTCTTGACTTCTTGTGCTTTGATAAATTTGTCTGTACCCTTGGCACTTAAAAATCAATTTTTTGCTGGGTATAAAATTCTTGGCGTTGTATCTCCTTGAGCATCTTAAATATATTACCTACTTTCCTTCAGGCACAAAGCATGTCTTCCAATGCCTGCTAACAATCCAGTTTTCTTTCTCTTACTATCATACTCTTTCTTCTAGATGCTGAAGGGCTCTTAGAGTTCTATATTATACTAGAATATGTTGGGTCAGTATTCTCCCATATGTATTGTGCTCTTTCAAAATGTAGTTTCAAATGAGCTTTTTTAATATCAGAAATAGTTGTAATATTTCTTCTTTGATTTATTTCTGTTATAATTTTTATTTAAATTTTATTTTTATCTGATAGTGTTTTAGTCCACATTCTCGCTGATATAATCCAAAACAACTGACCACACAACTTAGGGGAAGGAAGATTTATTTGCTCACAGTGTTTTGGAAATTCTGGGTTCAGTCCATGTGAAGCCAGTGTCTGCATATCTTGGGGCATGGTGGTAGGAAGCAGAGAGAGAGGGAGAGAGCAAGGCACTGATCTCACGTCATGGAGGCCAAAAGCAAGAGAGAGCCAGCAAGCAAGGGGATTCAGAGACACAAGTACAATCCCCAAGGCCACACCCCAGGGACTCACTTTCTCCAACCACATCCCACCTGCCTAAGTTACCATCCAGTGAGTCCATTACAATGGGTTTATCTACTGATGAGATTACAACCCTCATGACTCCATTACATCAAGTCCAAACACCAATTCATGAGATCTTCAGGGGATATTCTATATCTAATTATAACAGATACATAAAAACATTCATATTTTTTTCTGTTTCTTTGCTTTGGTTTTCATCTTCAGAAATCCCTGCTGTCTGTGTGTTCCGTATTCTTTGCCTATTTTCAGCACTTGTCACCCTCTCAATCTTTTTTCTCTCTTCATTTCCTTTCTTAAAATTTATATTTTAAATTGTGCTAAAATATACATAACATAAAATTTACCATTTTGACCTTTTTGTGTGTGTATGTGGAGGGGGGTACTGCAGATTGAATCCAGGGCATTCTGCCTCTGAGCTACACACCTAGTCCTTGTTTATTTGTTTGTCTGTTTGTTTGTTTTGAAACAGGGTTTTGCTAGGCTGCTGAGGGTCTCACTAAGTTTCTGAGGCTGTCCTTGAACCTGTGATCCTCCTGTCTCAGCCTCCCAAGCATTTTGACCATTTTAAAGTATAAGCTTTAGTGGCATTAAATATATTCCTAACATTACTCAACCATCACCATCCTCCATCTCCAAAACATTTTTCATCTTACAAAACTGAAACTCTGTACCTGTTAAGCATTAAGTCCTTATTCCCTGCTCCTCCTGGGACCTTGCACCTCTATTCTAAAATTCGTTCTCTATGAATTTGAATATGCTAGGTGCTTCATATCAGTGGACTAATACAATGACTTTTAGTGACTGGCTCATTTCTCTTAATATAATGTCATCAAGTTTCATCCATATTGTAGCATGGGTCTTAATTTCCTTCCTTTTTAAGGCTGAATAATATTCCATTGCCTTTACCTACTACATTTTGTCTATCCATTTGTGTGTTGATGGTCCCTTGGATGGCATTCACCTTTTTGACTACTGTGAATACTGCTGCTATAAACATGGGTGTACAGGTAAGCTGTTCTGTTCTCCATTTCTCATTGGCTTTTCAACGTTTCCTCCTTTCCCCCTTCCATTTTGTTAAGGCATTATTTCTTTGGTGCTTAAGTCCATCAGATTCTGTCTCCATCACTTCCTCTTGCCCCACAGACACTAGTACAATATGGCTCTCATATTTGTTAGTGATTTGTCCTGCCGGCTTATATTTTGGGGTTTGGGAGGGATTTTTTGTTTGTTTGGGTTTTTTTTGTTTTTTGTTTTGTTTTGTTTTAATGTTATCCATGTGCTTTTAGTTTTTCTACCCAGTTCTGTTTTTGTTTGGGGATTAAGAAGACTGAAATATGAAGCTGCCACTGCCACCATCTTCCAAGAGACTCCCACGATTACTCTTTTCTTTCTCTTACATTTTGCCCATTGCCACCATTTTCCCTGGTGTGCTTAGACATTTATGACCATGTGCTGCTCATTTTCTTTGGAAATGTGTTGATGCTAAACCCTTGAGGACTGGGGAAGAGGAGGCACCTTCTTTCAGAAAACATTGTCATTTCCTTCCTCTGGACACCTGGGTCACAGTCTGCACACCTGCTAAACTAATCTGTGACTTAGGGATTTTCGTACTCTGTTGGTGGGTCAGCTTGGGTTGTAACCCCTTTGTATTCACAGCAATTTTTAAGGGAGTATTTTCCTTCCCACTTTGTTCAATGCTATTGAATTTTTCTTGCAGACTCCAGAAACTAGAGCCTGCAGGGTTGCTGGGATTCTGCTTCTGGTTCATCTTCACACCACTGTTGTGACTCTTGAGGTCTTGTGCTTAACGGCCTACTTTGGGAAGGCCAGAGGCTTGATCTTTTGGTCTTTCTTCCCTCGGGCCTCTGAGACTGTGGAAATTGAAACCTAAGTTCATCAGGCAGCTCTGTGTTTCCATCTCTTTCAATCCCCAAACCAAAGCAGAACTGGATAGAAAAACTAAAAACACACGGATAACACTGAAACAAAACAAAACCAAAAAACTCCAAAACAAACAAAAACTTCCAAAACCCCAAAATATAAGCATCATCAGGTTTGGGGAAATGCTTTTAGCACAAAAGCGGCTCAGCACTGTGCTTACTATTCTGGATTTCTGCATCTACCATCAGCATTTCTAGCTGTTTTTAGTCAGAAGGTTGGTTTTCCATGGGACCCAAGTTGGAAATCCAAAATGACCTTTTCATGTGTAGGTTGTTGTGGAAATGTTGTCACACTCTGCAATAGGAGTGAGAATCGCTCCTCTTTCTTTCAGTTGTAGATGCTTCTCGACTTGTCCTGAGAAACCCACCCTACGTTGCAAATATGGTGAGTCAAAAATGCATTTGGAGCACCAAACCTACTGCCCGGCCTAGCTTAGCAGCGCCACACCCTGTGGAGTGTCAGGTGTTCCCCCTGGTGGTGGCATGGCTCATTGACGACTATAGTTTCCTGCCACTACCCTACATCATAAGAAAGTGTTGGACCTCCCATTACTAGACCAGGAAAAGATCATAATTCAAAATTCAAAGTCCATTTTCTACTGACTATCACCTTTATACCATCATAAAATTGACAATCTGTAAGTCAAACTGTCATATGTTGGGGACCTGGTGTAAATATCAGGCACCATGCCATGGAAGGTTGGAAACATCACCTGGGTTACTGCCCAGACCACGTGTGGGCATCTAACAAGACTCCAGGAAGCCAGACCCAATCTCAGAACCCAGATGGGGTCTCTATATAAGACAAGCCATGGCACTGGCTACAGGAGAGCCACCGCAGTGACTGATCTGGCATAAAATGCACTCTTCTTAGTTGGTTTAGCATGGACAGGACATAGGTCCTAGGATCAGACTGCCTGGGTTTGAATCCCAGCTCCCCTACTTAATCTATTGTGACCTTAGGTGTGTGACTATATCTCTCAATTCCACTCCTTTCACTTTCAAAGGGGATAAAAATAGCAGACACCTTATAGGGATGTTCTAGGTATTGAATCTGATAAAGCGATTAGTATAATGCCTGGAACATTTATAATCCCTCGGGAAAAATAATAGCCATAATCTTAATATCATTAGAGTGAAATGATTTGCAGCGTTTCTTTTTCTTTTTGCTGAATCATACCGCACCACCCTCTCATACGTTCATCCAGAGGGAGAAGTCTTTTGCTTAGCAGTGTTGCTCTTTAACATAAGATAAATGCTGAACCAAAGTTTTAGGGGCTGAGATGGAGAAATAGTTTGGAACTACAAGGATGAGGGATTTTCTGAGTGACTGGAGAAAGGGAACTGATGGGGCCAAGAAGCTGCCCTGCAGGGACCAGGGTCTGCTGTGCCCATAGAAATAATGGTGCTCAAGAGAAGGGAGAGAGAGACCCGGCTGAAGTGAGGGGTGGAGGGAAGGATGGGCAGGAGAAAGTCCTGTGCATCTGAGACCAAGTTGCTAGTTGATTAACACCGCAGTATTTGGGTAATGAAGTTTCATATTTACTCTGCTATTGATTGCAAGAATTCTTCAAACAGTAGCATTATGTAGACTAGAGGGAACTGACCCCTGGGGTTTCAGAGTTGCTCAAGTTTGCTTTTGACCTCTGCTTGTTCTTTCTACCTTACAACTGAGACCCCAGAGCTCTTCGGGTAGAACCAGGATGATCGTCCTGAACAAGACAAGCTTCTCTGAATTCTGCCCTCTGTCTCCTTCTAAACTCATCTACCCTGTGAACTCTTTTTTCTGAATTTTCTCTGCTTGCTAATTGGACAAGTATATCTACTCTAAAATGAGAGGTGCCAACGGATCCATTTCTTCTCCATCTAGAAACATTCCAGGGAGAGTTTTGTAGGAAGTTCATCAGTACAGCTCAAGGATAGCAATTGATTCTGCCCAGTACACCAGATCCAGTCTCCTGCCAGGGAGGATGCAGAGAAACTGGATGACTGTACATTGCCAATGGAATTATAAAATGGTACAGCCACTCCGAAAAATAGCCTGGCAGTTTTCTAAAACATTTAACATCCAACTACCTTCGAACCCAACGATTGAATTCCTTGGCATTCATCCTAAGAAGTGAAAACTTAGGTTTGCATAAAACCCTGTAAGCAAATGTTTATAGAACTTTTATTCTTATCTCCAAACTGGAAATAACCCTGATTTCTTAAAATAGATGAATGGTTAAATAAAATGTGGTACAACCATGCCATGGAATACTAGTCAGCAGTGAACAGGAACAAATCACTGATGTGTGCAACAACTTGGATGAATCTCTAGAGAATTATGCTGAGTGAAAAAAAATCAGTCTAAAGAGGTCGCATACTGTGTGATTTTATTTAGATAACTTTTTTTAATGGCAAAATTATAGAAATGGGAATATGTTAGTGTAGCTAGAGGTTGAGTTGCTGTCTAGGTTGAGGTGAAGTAGGCATGACTGCAAAAGAGACATATGAGGGACCCTTGTGTGTTTTTGTAAATGTTCTGTGCTGTCTCAACTATATTAATGTCACTTTCCAGGGTGTGATACTGTGTTAGAATTTTGCAGTATGTTACCATTGGGGGAAACCAGATGAAGGGAACGCAGGATTTCCCTATTAATTTCTTACAACTGTATGTGAATTTATATTTATATAAAAGTAAAAGATTTAGTTTTTTAAATATTAATATACATCAAGCACTCAGAACAATGATTTGCACAAAGTCACAGCTATGCAACCATTTGCTATTAGTAGTAGTGATAGTAAATTAATTTGTCAGTCCTGTTGGGTTCCAGCCCCATGGGTGATAAGAAGTGATAGAATTCTTTACCTCTGGGCAGAAGGTCAGCCCCCATAGAGACCCCTAAAAGAGGGTGAGTGCAGACAGGCCAGACCCTGTAGAAGCCCCTAGAGGAAGCCTCTACTATTCTTGAACATCCCTGTCTAGGGTCAAGGAGAGCGCAGCCCTTCCATCCTTCCCCCTCTTGGCCTCCAGAGGACTTTGCATGCTGTTGTGAACCACTGTTGGCTTTCTCAGGACACAGGCCCCAAAGACTCCTGTGCCTCTCAGGATCTGCCACTTACAGGGTCCTGTAGCTATGGTGTTCATTTGGCCTTCTGGAAAGACGTTCCCTCCCTCATTTTTTTTTTCTGGAAGGTTGTAGGTAGAGCCTAAAGTCTCCTTGGCTTCCACCTGAACACAAATGATATAGATGGCTTAGACTTGTGAAGGGAGAAGGGTTAAGTCTTATCCAGGTTGTCACACTCCCAAAATATGCCATGATTTCGTTTCTCGGGAATGTCACAAGGACACTGTGTTCCCATACCTCTCTTAGTTTTCTCTCTAGATACCATCATGATCCCATGTCCCCCAGGACCCTCCTTTACCCTCACTTGGAATGCTATTAGGATGTCCCAGGGTTCCCCTTTTCTCCTCCCTCTAGGGCTTATTATGGTCTGGATCTGGAATGTCTCCCCAAAGCTCGTGTCTTGAAAGCATGGTTCCCCCAATGCAGCAAGGTTCAGAGAAAGATTAATCCATTTGGTAGCTGAGTGGACTACCAGGAGGTGGGTCCTAGTTGGAGGAAGTAGGCCACTGTAGGGTTTATCTTCTCCCCACCTCCTCTCTCTCTGCTTCCCACTGCCATGAGCAGAGCAGCTCTCCTCCGCCACACCCTTCCACCATGATGTTCTGCCTCCCCTCAGGCCCAGAGCAGTGGAGCCCGCCCACCCTGGACTGAGTTTTCTGAAACCTCCTCCAAGTTGTTAGTGTCAAGTATTTTGGTCACAGTGATAAAAAGCTAACACAGCCTTCATGCCCCAATAACATTTGACCTTGGGTTCTCAGAGAGGGGTGATGCCATCCCCCTAGGACTGGGACATTTGAAAAAAAATGCCAGAATTTTGGTGGCCAAAATGAAAAACCACTACCTCCCCTGCTGTGTGCCTGGCACATAAAAAAGAGTCTCCTCCTCCTCCTTCCTGTTGGTAGCATTGCATACTGGGTTTCCCTCTTTCCCCTCTGGCTTTTATCTGAGTTGTAACCACACTGCAACATGATTAAAAAGCCATGAAGCCTCAGCTCCCGCGAGCAGAAAGCAGTGTTGACATTAAGCACAACTCCTCACCGAGATGCTCCGACACCTATTTAATGATAAGCGTCATTGTTGCCACGCGGCAGGGTAATTAGGCGCTCATTGCATACAGCGTAGCTCTTCAAGTAAATGAAGGCAATTACTCTCTCCAGACGCCAGACCATGTATTCCTGGAGTTTAGGGAGTGCAGGTTGTGAAGAGACCACAATTCAACAAACGCCTGGAAAATGGCGTTTCCCACCCAGATTTCCATTGACGTCAAATTCTCAGGTCCCTTAAACTCATCAGAGCAGACACCACCAACAGGAGGCCTTTACTGTCAACTGTACAATTCATCCTATATTTACACCTTCCTTAAGAACTGTCTCAGTCAACCTTCCCACAGCTATGACCCTATAAACCTGACCACATAACTCAGAGGAAGGAAGATTTATTTGCTTACACTTTTGGAGGTTTCAGAGTTTCAGTCCATGTCAGGCTGGGTCTGCAGAGCTCAAGGCATGGCAGCTGAAAGCAGAGAAAGGGAGAGCAAGGACTCTGTTCTCATTTCACAGAGGAGGCCGGAAGCAAGAGAGTAAGCCAGGGGATTCAAAAACACAAGCACATTCCCCAGAGCCACACCCCCAGGGATCCACCTTCTCCAGTCATACCCCACCTGCCTAGGTTACCACCCAGTAAATCCATTACAATGGGTTTATCTACTGATGAGATTATAACCCTCCTGGCTTAATTACATCAACGCTGAACATTAATACATGAGCTCTTCAGTGGGCAGTCTATATCTAACCATAACAAGAACCATACTGAAATTCAGATTCTTACTCAGGTTAGCCTGGCCCTTCTCCAAAATTAGAAAAATTTTATTCTGGAAATGGAACCCACGTGTGTGGGCAATTTCCAACTCTATGTGTATCCCATGTTCTGCCCCAGGTGCTTGTTGTTCTTTTAAAGTGGTGGAAAAGGAAAGTTTAAACGCCCATGAGACACTGGAAGGGGAGACCTGGGATCCTGTGTTATCTTTGTCACCACCTCTGTGAACCTGGGTGTGTGACATACCTTTCTGAACTTCCAGGCCACTCTAGAATGTGAGCATAAACACTGACTTGGCTGCCAAGTTCGCTTTAAAATTTGAGACCACGTGTATTCGATCCCTGGTAAAGGTCAGACACTCAGAAGCTATGAACTGTAATTGTTCCTCACAATGCAGAGGGAAATAGAGAGATGACAGTAAAAAGCTCCATGATGGTTCCTGACAGGTACAACCTGTGTGTCCAGCGAGGTCACCTTGTTCTTCAGTATTCAGATGGGAGCAGCCTTATCCCCACCCTGCATGTGGCTGGAGAGCCAAGGTCCCTTCCCATCTCTCCAGGGCTCTCAGAAGTATAACTCAAACAACTCTTATGCCTCTCTGGTCATTCTCTATTTATTTCTCCTTTCATAGACTTAGATCAGTTGGGGAGCTGCTTGGCTGTCCTGCCAGCAACAGCCACAAAGGGTAGAGCCTCAATCTTCACTTCCAAAACTTCCCCTGAGTCAAGACTAATATTTGTCAGATTGGTGGCAAAACGTTAAGTCAAGAAAGGAGGTTCATGTGGCAATTCCTGCAAACCCAAATCAAAATATTAGACATACATGTTCCTAAAAAAATGTCCTCTAACCACCTTGCCCCTGGGAACGTATCACTGCTACATTACTCCATGTGTATCATCTTCTCCTCCTGATACTCAGACCTCTCCTTTATTATCCCTCTCCTCTTATCTCAGTTCAACCATCCTCCTCCTTCCTTCCACTAATTCCCGTTAACCAAACAGGGAGAGCCTCTACCAATGGAACCATCTCCTTCCACAGAGGATATTTCCTTACATAAAGTACTCACGGCATTTTCCTAATCAAACTCGCTTCGTACCCTAAGAAGGTCTCATGACAATCTGTTGAAATAACCTTTTTATTTCACGACATGTGGAGACTCTGAAGTTCTGGGTCAGGTCTGCCATATGTAATGTTTTTCAGGTTTTGCACTGCACTAAGATGCCTGGCTGAGAAGGTAAATAGGGAACAAAATGTAATTAGTTTTGTATGATCCAAGCTATGTGCGTGTTAGTGCTGGGTACTTTCGGAAGGGCACTTTATCCTAAGTTAGCCACTGGGGTGGGAATAACTTTTCCTAATTTTCTATTGGGTATAGAAGGGTGGTGGTGATGGTTTCCAATGTATCTGTCCAGAGGGAGCACCATTTTCTAATTATCAAACAGGTGTCATGTGTGTTAGCAGAGGTCTTGCTGGACACATTTGCAACTGAATTGGGTATATCCTCACTCTCAGTTGAAACCATACATGTCAGTAACTGAGTGGGAGCAGCAGCAGGCTGGGTCGTTCCAGGGAAAGACATCTGCAGTTCTCCCCATGCTGTCACAGGAAGTATCATTTGCATATTAAACAAATATTTAAAGTTAGTCATGCAGCAAACAATCAGTAGCTGGCATCACAAACATCTCCCTTCACAGCAACAGCAGGGAGGGAAGCACCTCTAGGTGTGCACATCTGTATTCACGCGTATGGCTTGAGCTGGGGTCAGGTTCTATGGCAGGTGAACATTTCAGGTAAGATAGGGGAAATGAAGAGAGAAGAGAAGAGGAGAGGAGAGGAGGGGAGGAGAGGAGAGGAGAGGGGAGGAGAGGAGAGGAGAAGAGAGGAGAGGAGAGGAGAGGGGAAGGGAAGAGGAGAGGAGAGGAGAGGAGAGGAGAGGAGAGGAGAAGAGAAGAGAAGAGAAGAGAAGAGAAGAGAAGAGAAGAGAAGAGAGAAGAGAGAAGAGAAGAGAAATCTCCTTTATATTCACAACTTCAGAGGGAGTTTACAGGGTTAAATGCATTAAAATAGTACATGGCCACCATAAAAGCTCAATAGTGTGATCAACAACTGTCATCCCCAGGGTGACAGACAAAATATTTACAAACTGACCCACCAGAATGGACGTCGCCTAGACAGTTAGCATAGCTTTTTTTCTGATGTGCTTTGCCTCACTCGATCAAAATGTATTATTATTATTCAAGTAGCCGCCCATTGTTTTTTGAGCAGGCAAAAGCTTTACGTGCCTTATTTTATTGAATCCTTCTGAGAACTTCATGTAGCAGGGAATAGCACGATCCCCAGGTTACACATCGGGAAACGGAGGCAAAGAGAAACAAGTTGGCCAAAGTCACACGCAGGCTTTGGGACCCAAACCGGAGCTCACATCTGTGGCCACTTCACCATACTGATTCTCTCCTTCAAGGAAGCTCAAGGCACTTATAAGGACAAACTCACTTTCTTGCATTTCCTAGGAAAGCCCTTTTGTGGATACACTCATTGTGCCTAGGGAAGTAAATATTTTTAACCATTTTATGCTTTTCTCTATTTAACAATTGTTCCCTAGGATTTTTATAGTTGGGGAAAGAATGATAAATTAAAATGTTAGCAAAATTTAAAGGAGATAGGTGGAAGCTCCCCTCCCAACCAGTGGTACTATTGACTTGTGTCATTAGTTAGAATGCTTTCTTAGATACATGTACCACATACCCATGAGCCTATTTCTCCTTCACAGGGTATTAGAGGAAAGGGCTTATATCAATATTTGAATGAGATTGACCCTCTCAGAGGGAAGAGGATGCAGGGAGTATCCTGTGTGGTGCCCGCGCCCCTGGTCCTCCCAGGTCTGCACCATCCCTGCTGGCCCATCTTCAGGGGTACCCTCATATGTAGGCAGAGTGGATGGCAACCCGCTCTTGTGATGTAGAGCTGTTTCTGACTCCTCTTCCGACTGGAGCATGTATTTCTTTATTTAGGTTTCATAAATATAAGAAAGATGTAGGGTGCTTATTGAAAATGTAGATTCTCATACTGAGACGCATTCACTTATGAGACTTGGGTTGGGTACCAGGAATCTTCATTCCCATAAAGCTCCTTACAGGGTTCAGTTGAGAGTTCTCTTTCTACTTTGCTTTGAATGGGGAGTGGGGGGAAGGGACAGGAACAGACTGGGGCACTTTCTCTGGCCCGGGTCTGGGATAATCATTTCCTAAAGATTTTCTCATGTGATCTTTAAAACCACCATCATTAGCACCATTTTACAGGTGAGTAAACCAAGATTCACCAGAGAGTTTAAGTCAGTGACAGAGCCAGAGTTCTGACCCAGACCTGCCAGGTCCCGGGGCCCTCCCCCTCAATCACACATTAACACTCATTTGCAAATCTAGGTCTACCAAGCTGGTCACGTCATGGTCACTAGAGACTTTTGTGAAAATACATATTCCCAGCCCCACCTTGAAATCACAAACCTGAATGTTGAACCCAGAATCTGATTTTTTTTTTTTTTATCAAGTAGGGCCCCAGGTGGTTTCTGATGCACAGACAGGATTTTTCCCTTCATTTTGTCCCCTACAGGGCTGTTATTCAGCTAGTGGGTCATCTCAATTGATTAAATGTTGAAATGTTCACAGGGTCATCTAAATTGATTAAATGTTGAAATGCCTCCATTCTGATTGGTACGTCCCTGCTCTCCCAAGTGTTGGTATCTCCTGTCCCTCCTGGGCCACTCACCCATGACCTTCTGTGGTCCAGCAGATAGATGGCTGCAGCTCAGCTCACCAGGTCTCTGGGGTCTGCTCTAGTGCTGGAGCCATTGCCTATTCTGATTTGTGGATGTCTATGTCATACTTTGTAATTGTCAAGAACTTCAAATATCGCCCTGAATGCAAACACATCTCCCACATTCAATTGTCCACACTGGAAGACAGAAATGATGATTCATATGTCTTTATATTGCCAAGAGAGCCCTAGATATAATTAGTTTTGTTGAATCATGGTTGTGTGATTTTGGTCCTCATGTATGTTATAAGAGGGAGCCCAGACAAGAGTGGCTATAGACGGGGGAGAACCCAGAGCTGATTCCTGGAAGCTGAGCTTGGAAAGTTCAGAAGGAGAGCCCCCAGCTTTGAGATACAGAGGAAGCAACAATGTGGCCAAAAGATAAAATGGGGTGCCTGATAGACAGCAGTCCCTCAAAGAGACATCCGCTCAATGTTAGGTGAGTGAACATAACAAGGGTGCTGCAGTTGGGCTTGTTTTTCACATAATCTAAAGAGAGGACAGGGACCCGTGGGTGAAAGTATGTCACTTTCAATCCCACTGTAGCCACATCACGTAGAAAGGACATTAAATTCTCAGGAAGGAAGCCATTAGGCCAAATAAATGTCACAGTAGCCAAACATTATTGGCTCCCTGACTTTCACAGATACTTTAGAGACGGTTATTTCCTTAGTGGAGAAATCATAGCCAGGTATTTTTTCAATGGAAATGAGTTTCACAACCTCTAATATATTTGAGAAAAAGAAATATTTTGACACTCCATTCCAGTAATAGATAATGCAGAATAATCTCGCAGGTAAACCAGCAATGTGGAACAATTTGCTCCATCACAGAAAGGCTGCTTCTTCCCCCCTACCCCTGCCTTCTCATTCTGGAACGTCTGTATCATCTCCCATGCTGCTTTCTGCGCTTCAGAAAAGTAATAAGAAATTTAGGATAATAGACTGCAAATGCGTGTATGGCGGGGAGCCGCATCCGCGCACCGCTGGCAGGCCCAGCGCTTGCTTGGCACCAGGTCAAGTTCGCCGATCAGGGTATCACGGCGGAATCTAAGGATGTCTAACTAATTAACCCCTGATTATGGCAAAATACGGTTTATAATAGAGGAGCGCGTGTCAGCTCTGCATTTGGGAGACATAGAGGAAAAATAAAAAGTAATTAAGCCAATGCAGAGCACAAGAAAGAAATCAGGGCAGAATGGAGACCCTCGATGGGCGGATTCCCTGATGCTCAGCGACAGGATTTCCAAGTTGAGGTAGACTCTGAAAATAAATCCTCCAGCCTGGCCATCCAGTATAAATTCCTGACTCTCCCAGAGCCTCCCAGCGGGAAATGAATGCAAAGTCATTCATTACTGTGGGAATGATTCCCAAGGCAGCTTGGGGTGGGGGTGGGGGTGGCAGCCTCTGTGGCAGTCCCCAAGGTGGCAGTTCCCAAGGAAAAGCGGCTCTGGTAGAGAATGGTGTTGGCGCCCTACATCTCTGATTCCTCTGTTTGCATTTCCACTCCTCAGTGGAAAAAAATAAGGCCATAAACCTTTATTGGCAAGAAAGCCTTTCCATTCCTGTTTCAGAAATGAGCTCAGTGTTTTTATTCTCTTTCCACAGCAGCGGCTGTTGCTAGAGAATGAAGTCACGGGGTTTGTTGATGGCTTAGAAATGACTTGAAGAGGTTTCTCAACAGGAACCATCACTAAGTATCTGGAGCAACCGATGG
Source organism: Glis glis (assembly GCA_004027185.1). Classification (NCBI taxonomy): domain Eukaryota; kingdom Metazoa; phylum Chordata; class Mammalia; order Rodentia; family Gliridae; genus Glis; species Glis glis. The sequence continues at coordinate 3,128 of PVJS01016500.1, read as the reverse complement.
CAGAGACACTAACTAAAGATAAAAAAATACATATACACCAAAGAGTCTGCTGCTGTGTTATTTCCAGTTCCCCCCAAATGCCATGGCTCCCTATCATGGAACCAGCAAAGCATCTTTTGGTTTGAAAGATCTGAGTTCAAATCCCAGCTCCATCTCTTCTCACTGAGTGATGTTGGACAAATTCCTTACTAGATGTGAATCTCACCTGAGAAATGAGGGTGACCATTTCTAACCAAGGATGCTCCGGAGTCCTTAGGATAGAGGAAAGGAGAAGAGGATTCTCACAGGTTGCCTTGCATTGCGTCACCTGCCCCTGAAATAACTCTGAAAATACCCAGAACCCACAAAGCCCCTAAGGATAAGGAACTTGTAAGCTTCCAGCACAGACTAGAAAGGGACAGTATGAGAGGTGGAGAGTAGGTAGACCTCATGCAGTCCCACCCAGAGCTGCAGTCTTTCTCTCCCTGCTGGAACTTGACCGGGCAACATGCCTGCCCCTAATTCCTCCCCAACCCTAAAACAAAGGCCTCCATATATGTCAAAAGATGCGCACAGAGTTCAGAGAAGATAAAAAAGAACAACCTACAGAACTCCCCATCTGAGCACCGTTGACCAGGATGCCCTGATATCCCGTCATCATTGTCATCATTATCACGACTATTATTAATGTTATGATTGTCAGAGAAATCAAAATAAGCCACACCAAAATACATTCCTTTACCATATTTCAGTCTGGCTGCTCAAAGGGGCTGCAGATGCAGGGATAGCTCTAAAAAGCTGTCCTTGGTGGGGCAGGGAGTTTGCATTTATAGAAGTAAACAGCAGATGGGAAGGTACTTTCTCTGAAGCCTCCTTATCTGCCTTATCCAGAGCCACCCAGAGACGTCACCGATTTTCCTGAAGGCTATGACCTGTGAGACTTTATCTGCATAATAAGACAACCTTTGTGTATGGGACGTTTCCCTCCCCCTTCCTTCCATGACTTGTATGGCCTCCTTTCTCAACAGCCTCAGCCTCTATTTCCTTCTGCAGCTCAAAATGCTCTTTAAACTTCAACCCTCTGGTCTTTTCTTTGGGTCTCATCATTTGTGTGTGGCTCCCGTGTTTCTGAGCATCTTTAATGAATGTGTATGCTTTTTTCTCTTGTTAATCTGTCTATTGTTGGTTTATTTCATAGTCTAAATCTATGGAAACCTCGGAGGGAAAATTTGAAATATGCCTCCACCTGACCTTTGGCTAGAGATTGCTACCGAGCTTTTAGAACGAAGAAGAGTGATATCGAATCCCTCCAGAAAAGTTATATCCTTCAAAACAATACAAAATGAGCATGGGCATGTTTTATATTGGGGCACTAAATTTTATAAGAGGAATCGCCAGACCAAGACAATACCATGCTGATTAAAGGGGAGAGTTTAAAATAAGGATCGTTTTATACCTGGCTACACATTAGAAACCCCTGCGGAGCTTAAAAAAGTGATGTCCAGGTACCCAGTCCCCTTGCGATCCTGATTTCATTGGCCTAGGACGAGTCCCGGGAAACTGTGATATCACAGCTATTACGAGCATTCCAACCTGTGGTCAGGGTTGAGAACCGCTGCTCTGAAATAGCTTCATTGTGGTTTTTGGAAGGTGCCACATGTAGTTTACATAGCCCCTTCCGACTGATACCCAGTGACAGCTAACTAGAGCGCCCTGACCCTCGGGGAATATTGGATGTGGCTGCAGACTGAGAGAGCCGAATGCGGGTGGTAAATGGTGAAGATCATATAACTGTAGATACAGATAGAGATTCTCAGAGCTAATCTTGTCTTGCAGGGATCCTGCCTTAGCCATAGCTGTGTTCTCTGGTAGAAAGGGAAGATTGGAAAGGTTCCTTCAGGAAGCAAGAGGTGAAATCGACAAGGAAACACAGTCACTCCGAGTCACCGCATGCTGCCTGTAAAAAATGGCCCTAGAACAGCCAGCCGAACAGGGAGAAAGCTTAAGAGTACAAAGGGAGCCATCTGTCGGGGTGGCTGTGACAAGGTGACCTGAGAATCCATCCTGAAATGGAAGAAACCTAAGTTCATATTTATGACCGTGGACGTCACACCTTGACCAGTTTGCAACTGGCCTGAGCACGTGTTTTTTGTTTGTTTGTTTGGTTGGTTGGTTGGTTGAGTGGTTTATTTTTTTTTTGTTTTGTTTTGTTTTTTGGTACTAGGGATTGAACCCAGAGGCATTCTACCTCTGAGCTATGCCCCAAGCCCTATATTACTTTTCTTTTGAAACAGGTTCTTGCTAAGTTGCTGAGGGCCTTGTTAAGTTGCTGAGGCTGATCTTGAACCTGCAGAGGCTGATCTTGAACCTGCAGTTCTCCTGTCTCAGCCTCCCAAGGACTGGAACTGAGCCTGGTTTTGATAGATGACTCTCTAGTGAATCTTCCCACTGAGCTCTCTTAGAAACAGCCATGGCCCACCTGTCTGCATCCATCAAGGCATAGGAGAAGCCCCACCCCTTCCCCATCATCCATCCCCATCTTTCTCTCATACACCTGCTCACCACTTTGGTCTCTTCATCTCTGTCTCCAGTGCCCTTCCATCTCTAGGGCAGACCCTTATACCACTGTAAAGAAAACAAAGCTTTCATCTTTAGGGCCAGCAGTGGATTCAGTTCTTGGTCGTACTTTTCTCTCGCCCGGCACAGTGTTAGATGCTCACCCTTCCTACTGCAGACTCCTGGCTCACAGGGCTCTGAGCCTTTGCCCTCGGCTTAGCCATGCGAGCTGCTGTGGCCAACGGGAGGCTGGCGGACACAGTGTGAGCACAGACTTGAAATAAGTTTGTGGGATGCTACTCGGTGTTTGTCATTGTTGTGACATAAACCTGCCCTGACCTGATGGTCCAAAGAGGACAAGAGACATGTGGAGCCAACCTGATCCCAGCCTGAACCCAGCCTACAGCTTGGAGCCCTGAGCCTAGACCCGCTGAACCCAGCTGGCCCATGAACACGTGACCCAGAAGTCAATGCTAGGGCTGGGGGTGTGGCTCTGTGGTTAGAGCTTGCCTAACATGTGCAAAGCCCTGGGTTCCATGCCCAGCACCACAAAAAAAGGAAGGAAGGAAGGGAAGAAGAGGAGGAAGAGAGGG
>PVJS01016499.1:0-37414 GCA_004027185.1 Glis glis | reverse complement strand
GTTCTTCTTTATTGCTGAGTAGAATTCCATTGTGTATATTTCCCATAATTTTGTAATCCATTCATCTGTTGATGGACATCTAGGTTGGTTCCATAATTTGGCCACTGTGAATTGTGCTGCTATGAACATGGGTATGCATATATTACTGTTGTTTTCTAGTTTCAATCCCTTTGGTATGATACCCAGTAGTGGTATAGCCAGATCATATGGTGGATCCATTCCCAGTTTTCTGAAGAATCTCCACACTGATCTTCATAGTTGTTGAACTAGTTTGCAATCCCACCAACAGTGTAGAAGAGTCCCAGTTTCCCCATATCCTCGCCAACATTTGTTGTTGTTTGACTTCTTAATGCTTGCCATTCTAATTGGGTCAGATGAAATCTTAGAGTAGTTTTGATTTGCATCTCCCTGATTGCTAATGATGTTGAACATTTTTTCATGTATCTATTGGCCATTTGTATCTCTTCTTTCGTGAAGTGTCTATTCATTTCAGTTGCCCTCTTCTTGATCGGATTGTTTTCTTAGTGTAAAGTCTTGTAAGTTCTTTGTATATCCTAGATATTAGACCTCTGTCAGAGGAATAGCTTGCAAAGATCTTCTCCCATTGGCAACAGCGATGTCAACTACCATGAATAAAGAGATTAATGAGCTAGTAATTGTGCTAAGTAGCTTACAAACACAAATATTTAGTGCTCACAGCCCTAAGAGATGAATCCCAACTTTACAGTTTCAGTTATTAACACAGAGAGAAGTTAAAGAATTTGACCTGACTTTGTAAGTGGTAGGGCCATGATCTAAATCAGAACCCATTCTTGCACTCTCACCCTTTATACATTATTCTTTCCCAGTTAATTTTGAATTTCTGGTTGTCATTTTGTTTTGTGTAACAGGAATGCATGGATCTAAGATCCATATTGCTTTTCTCTTAAAACAATGAATTAAAAGACATGGAAAACAGAACAAAAATACTAACAAACTGTTGGTTGTAGGGCAGTAAGCAAACACTAGACTTAGATTCAAAAGATTTGATTCAAATTTTTAGTGTGACCCCTGTTATCAGACACCTTAAAATTTCTGAGAATATTATTTTCTTTTGCTATAAAGAAGGGGTAATAATAGCTGCTTTATGGGTCTTTAGTAAATTCAGCACCCAAATTATATTTTAAACTGAAGACTTTTTATAAATGTGAAAATTAATGATATTTTACTGAATATAACCTTTGTTTTTGTCATATCTAAGGCTAATATTATACAACTTACTTGACAGATATTCCCTGACCCCTTGTTAAGCATTGAGTGATGCACAAGATGGATTAAGTACCTGGGGGTAACTTACCTCTTCTTTTTACTCCTGAGAGTATAATTATGCATTTGGAAGAACACCTGAGATTTTAATGATAATCTAGTTAAAATCGGTTTTGATGCAATAAATGAATGCTAACGGGTAAAAGAATAGTTGGCAGACGACTTAATTAGTGGCAGAGCTTTGAAGATTAAGCACTGGATCTGACAGCCAGGCCAAGAGTTCTTTCCAAATGACCCCTTCTTGGTTGGAGCATTGTACAGTTATAGATAAGGAAGACATTAATTGACCTTTACAACATAATAATAATAAGTTACTTGACAAGTCTTTTACAGAGGAAAGCAATTATCATTTACAAGTTAAAAGTTGGCTTGGGATTATTGTGAATATCACAGTATCCATGTATAAGTCTGCTTGCTATACCATTTATCAACTGGTATAGCAGAGTCATTCATTTGTTTTAAAACATTACTCTGTAAATACACTCAATAATGTAATTGTGTCAGATGCTGTTTTAGATGATTAACAAGATGAAGGAAAATAGCAGGTATACATTTAGCATGGAGTTTCATTTTCAAATCATATATGGGTTCTATGTCCATTTTTATCACTAAAGTTATGAAAACTATAATTAACCCTTTTAAATGTATCCAACTTATTACATCTGAACATAATTTACCTATTATCTATGACACATTTATGCATTCTTTATGTAAAAATTAACCCTAGAATTGCCCAGTATGGTAACCATTATTGCCTGTACTTTATGTATAAGGAAACTGAAGAGAAGACAATTTAAGTAGCTTGATTAAAATCAGGCAACCAATATAAGAAAGACGGGATTCTAATCCATGTGTCTGTCTCCTGTCTCTGAGGTAGGTTGCTAATCATTTTATACTCTACCTTTTTTGCATTGTACAACTCCATTTAAGGATTGATTAAGACAATGCATATAAAAGACTCAAGTCTTGTTTTGAGAGCTGTATATGGTTATTTATTATTATATACTAATGTGCTCCCTAAACCTTATGAATTATTGAAAGCCAAAAGAAAAACATACAGGAGTCAGGCATGTTGGCACACACCTGTAATCCCAGTGCTTGGGAGGCTGAGACAGGAGGATGGCAAGTACGCCGCCAGCCTCAGCAACTTAGCGATGTCCTCCACAACTTACTGAGATTCTGTTTCAACATAAAACAGGGCTGTGGGTGTCGCTCAGAGGAATGAGAGGTAGAATGCCCCTGGGTTTGTTCCGCAGCACCAAAAGAACAAATTTTTTTTTAATTAGCCTCAGGAATTTAAAGATTCTGATTATATATTCTACTATGGCCTGCATGACCATCTATAATAGAATCCCAATCTGTCTTCATTCTACTTCATTATTCGCAGCCAACTTTGATAGTATGATGCCATCAAAGGCATCATATTATATTATGATGGCTTCATGAATAGAAAATTCAGATTTAGAAGATGCAAAAAATTTCCAAATCCACCTCAGCATTTGTGAAGTTCAAAAAGCATTTATCCTTCAGTCTATTTTATAGGCTTTCACCTTTTCAGTGCTAGTTCTTTATAAATGTTGGTCACAATTGGCTACAGAATATTAATTTCCCCTGGTTCTTGGTGCATTCAAAAAGTCTCATGATGCTAAAACTCTGGGTTGGAAAGCTCCCTCTTCTTTTTGTTGGTGGTTCCAGCCTGCTGCATTCAAAGTGGGTGATGATACTGTTTTGGGGTTTCAGTCCTCTGTTTATTGAAGATCAAGCTGTTTGTAATGGGAGAAAAGCTGAGTTAAGTTCATCTACTTTATTTTATTCCCCATTTTAGATATTTGTCAAAGATAGCTCATCTCACTAACAAAACCATTCTCCTCTCTATATATGCATTTGCAAATAAATGAATAAATAAATAAAGTTTTATAATGTTCTCAACAGGAGTTCCCTATGGTTTCTATTGAAAACTAATTAGCTGAATTTAGATTTTCAATTAATGCTGGAATAGACTACGCAGGAAGCCACAAAACATTAAAAAATTACACAATGTTTGCATGAAAGTTATTATTTCTTTTTTATGTTTTTAAAGCTTTTCTGGGGTAGGCGTGCTATAATATTGTTCTAAGAATTATGTTTTAGCTAAAAAACAAACAAAAGAAGTGACTTCATTCTGCAGTGTTTGTAGGAATAAAAAAAAATCATGATGCTAACTTCTTTTCTTCTCCTACAGGGGTCTTACCTTAGTAAGAATTTGTTCAATTTTATTTTTATAAGCAAACACCCAGCAAACACTGATGTAAAGCTTTTCCCTGAAAGCCAGACTACAAACATTGGTTTAAACTAAAGATTGGAGAAAAATCTCTTATTTTCCAGTGTTCATCTAAATCCTGGGGCCTATAAACTCAGATGTCCCTATTAAAATTTGCCTGAAACTAGGCAGTGTTTTCTCTTACATACATAGCTACATGAACAAAAATTTCAAGCCTGACTTAAACTCCCATTTACAGATGAAAGAGGGTGACTATATGGGTCTGTACCAGGAGAAGTGGGGAGACATGTTCAGATATGCCTCTCATGGGGAAGAGGAGTTTAAGAGAATTAGTTGTTCATAAGCTAGGGTTGAAAGAATTGATCAAAAGACAAATTTGCAAATGATTATTGAGAGGGCTTATACTATCCTTTTCAAGACTTACCATAATCCTATGGTACATAGTGTACTATTGGCTTAAGTGTAAAAAAAATAGGTCAATAAAAGAATCAAAGTAGCAGATCTGTAGGATGAACAAGTCTAGAGAGCTAATGAACAACAGGACAATAATAATTGTATTTGAGATTTTTGTTAAATGTGTAAATTTTAGCTATTCTTGTTACAAAAAATGTAATTATGTGAATTGATATGTCAATTTGCTTCACTAAAGCTGTTATTCTACTGTCTATATGTATCCCATAACATCATGTTGTAAACCTCAAAAATGCACAATAAAATGTATTAATAAAAAGAAAAGAGGGTGCAGCTATAGACTCTCTATCACAGATCAACTGACTTTGGTAAAGTGATTAAATGGAAATAGGAAAGTCTTTTGAAAAAATGGTGGAGAAAAATTGGATGTTTATAAAACCCCCAAATAACCAGACTTCACATGGGACACACTCACACACACACACACACACACACACACACACACACACACACAAAGAAAAAAACATTTGAGATAGATCATATACCTAAATGCAAAGGTTAAAGAAATAATCCTGAAGAAGGAAGGGAATATCCTCATAATATTGTAGTAGACAAAACACTTTCATGACATATGCATGAGTTGCATGTACCAAATAATAAATGTTATTCAGAATATATAAGCAGTTTTCATAATTAAATGATAAAAAAGACAACTGAATTACAAAGATAATAGGAAATGGATACCACACAAATGAGGAAATGAGAATGAATCCAAATCACATGAAAAGATGCTCAATAAAATTAGTTCTCAATGAAATGAAAACTAAACTACAATCAAATCATCCTTCTTACCCACAAAAATGGCTAAAATTTAAAATACTGACAATTCCAACTGTGTTTGTCAGCTTTCCATCTTTGTGATAAAATACCTGAGAAAAACGAGTTAATAGGAGGAAAGGTTTATTTGGTTGAAAGTTTCAGAGATTTCAGTCCCTGGTTACCATGGCTGGTGGCTTTAGGGCCTATAGTGAGGCAGTCCATCACAAAGAAGCTTGTGGCAGAGGGAAGCTGCTGACCTCATGGCAGTCAGAGAGCAGAGCAAGAGTAAGAGAGGAAGAGGCTGGGGATAAGTTATACTCTTCAAGGGCATATCGCTAATCACCTACTTCCTCCCACTAGGCCCTACTTCTTAAAGTTTTCTTTAATCACCTCCCAATAGTCTTTTGGCTGGGGACCAAGCCTTCAATACATGAGTTTTTAGGGGACATTTAAGAAGCAAACCATAACACTGGAACAATTGGAACTCTCATATGTTTCTGATAATTGACAAATAGTGTAAGCACTTGGGAAATCATTCTAATAGTCATATAGTTAATCATATATTTTCCCTATCTATGTATTTATAAAAGATTATTATTTATAATAGCTTCAAACTAAAAATAACTCAAATGTTTATCAAGGAAAAATAGACAAGTGTGTTAAGTCCATACAATGGAATTATAGTTCAGGCTGCTATAACAAAGACCATAGACTGAGCGGCCTAATCTACAGTCTGACAGACTGAAAAATCTGACAGTTCTTTAGTTTGTAAAGTCCAAGATCTAGGTGCCACCATGGTAGAGTTCTGGTGGGAGCCCTCTTCCTGAATTGAAGATGGCTGCCTTTTACTGTATTTTCACACAGCAGAAAAAGGAAGCTTTGTGCCCCTCTACTCTCTTTATAAAAGTACAGATCCCAGCATGAGGGCTCCACCTTCATGATCTCATCAAAACCTAACCACCTCCCAGAGGTCCAAACCTCTTAATAATATCACAGGGTGGGTTAGGGCTTCACTAACTGAATTTGAGAGTATATAATCATTCAGTCCATAACAGTCACCAGTAAAATAAAATATACTACTATAAAATATAATAACATGGGTGAATCTCAAAAAATATTATAGCGAATAAAAGAAAATACATGTGATAAGTGCATATCTTATGATCCAATTTATATGAGGTTCTAGGAGAGGTAAACTAATCTATAGGAAAGAAAGTAGAATGGTTGTTGTCTTGTTGGGTGGTCTGAGAAGGGAAGGGTAACAAAGGAACATTCAAGGGTGATAGAAATGCTCTATGTATTGCTAAGAGTCTTGGATATGAATCTATTTATTTTTCAAAACTCAACAACCCATCATCATATCTGTGAAGTTCATTGTACACAAATTATATTTGTCACACATTGCAGAAATTGCATGAACAATAAAGATGTTTAGGTAAAAAATAAAAGCACTAACATTTTTTTATCCAATCCATCACCAAGTTTTATCTTTAAAATATATTGAGATCTAGCCATTTCCTACCACTTGGGCTATTATACCTCTAACAATATGCTATAATTCCTAGACTACTTTATTAACGTCTTGATTTATCTATTTCAATTTTTACTCCCTCATAGTCAGTTTGTTCTTCAAGAAGTGTCAAAGATAAGCAAAGGCAGACACTAGTTAAAGCAGTAAAGAAAGATAAAGTCAGTAATAGTTTTTCCAATAAGGAAGAGGGCCCAATATAAATTGAACTCATCTTTGACTTGGGCAGGTAACTGGGCCTTTCAAAGCGAGATTGAGGGAGTTAGAAAGGGAAACAAGGGAGGCCTAAGCAGAGTTAGAGAAGTGGAAATTTTGAAAATATGGGAAAGGTATTTGTTCTAGTTACCTTTTTTTTTGGCACTGTAACCAAAATATCCAACAAGAACAACTTAGAGGAAGATAGGTCTATTTGGCTCATGGTTTCAGAATTTCAGTCCACAGTCAGGTGGAACCAAGGCCAGAACATCATGGTTGCAGGGTGTGGTGGAAGAAAGCTATTAACTCATGGTAGTCAGGAAGGAGAGAGAGAGAGAGAGAGAGAACACCAGGGACAGATACAGCCTCCAAGACCACACCTCTAGTGACCTACGTCCTCCAGCCACACCCTACCTGCTTATGTTACCACCCAGTAAGTCCATTCAAATTATTAATCCATCTATGGATTTATCCACTAGCTATATTTCAACTATTACACTCTGAACATTTTTGTATTGCTAATACATGAGCTTTTCCAGGGGACATTCTGTATTCAAATCATAACAGGTTTGGTTAATGTGATTAGGCCATCTGGATTTACTAATTGGCTTTTATTGATGTTAGTTTACTACCATGCCACAGGCTCTGGGAGACAGGGGCCCTGTTTTCAGGTGTGAGCTAGAACAATCATTAAATTATTTTAGTAGCCTTGAGCTTTTTCAGGAAGATATTTAAAGGGCTGGAATCATTATCCTAGGAATATGTCTTGAATTGGTAGAAACCATGCTAGTATTTGTTCAAGTCCATCTCTCTCTGTGTTTTTGTTTCTTTTTCTCTCTCTTTCTCCCTCCCTCTCTCTCTCTCTCTCTCTCTCTCTCTCTCTGTCTCTGTGTGTGTGTGTGTGATGAAATCATTTGTGTTGAGAATTTATGGTTTCTAAAGGCCAGTTTGAGGCTTTGCCAAAAGGACTCAGAAGAGTGTAACTATAGTTTGGTCGAGGAGACAGTCTGTCAGCAAAGAAAGCTTTTTTAAGTAAAACAGTTTAACCCTAAAACAAACTCACTAGTGACTTGTCATACCACTCAGAAGAATTGAGGTCCTTCATGTGATCTACAAGGGTGGTTGGTAAAGCTCTATCCTGAAATTAGAGGTGTAGATCACAGTGAGAACCTTCTGTGAACTCCCTATCTAAAATTACACCCCACCCTAAATCACTGTCCCTTTGATTTTATTCGGGGCATTTTTTATTCTCTGGCAATGTTTAATATATTATTCCTATGTTTGTTATGTAATCCATGTTTTCCCCATATGGTGTATATGCCCAAGGACAAGAATACCTTGGTCTTCTTAAAAGCTCAATTCTCTGTTGTATAACAGGTGACTATTACTTTGTAGGCACTCAGCAAAAGCATGTTCAAAGAAAGAAAAAAATCATTTTTATATGTACTTTTATACTTAAAAATAATAGTATTGCTATACAAAAGTTTGACTTGACCTCTAATTTTAGGATAGAGCCTTACCAACCACCCAGAAAATGGGCCTATTATTTGTGAAGTTGGCTTAAAACTATCCCCAAGGTTATATTTTCCAGTTAAGGACATTATAGATGAAACATATCTGATAAAATTTAATAATGAGCCAAGGCATTTTTTTTTTGCCTAGCAACACATTTATCAGGAAAACAAGCAGTGATCCAGACACAAAAGGCTGATGATGGAGAACACTTAACTTACCCCATTCAGCAGTGTAATTAAATGAATTTAAATGATTTTCTTTTGAGTAAAGTTTATACCAATGCCTTCTCAGGATTTTTTATTCTTATCTGATATTTCCTTGTGTAGTAAAGTAATAGCGCTCTTCTGCCTGCAGAATGTCCATCTTAGACCTTTCATCAACTTGAAAGTAGTTCCCTGAAAAAAATGAATTGCTATTTGACGCTGGTGATAATGACTTCCATACATTACATTTCTGTAGGATTAACGGTAAGATATTCATCTCTGGGGCATGGGCATCCTCTGATTAATCATTAATCTCTAGGAAATGACCTGTACCTTGATCATTACCTTAAATTAAAACTTAGAGGGAAAACACATGACAAGACAACGGATAATGAGTCTCTCAAATTCAGGTATTAGATTATGTTCTGATAAGAATTCTAGTCCTTTAAGATCTCATAAAAAATGACTGAGAAGATAAACTGATGTGTCAGTTTATCTTCTCAGCTCTGAGTCAAAGATTGAGAAATTTGATACACTTAAATATCCAAACAATTACATGACATGTATTGAGGTATTATTAAAATTTATACTAGATATACATTTCTACCTCTACTTAATCTCACACTTTAATAAAGGGATACCTCTAATGTGAAACATGTTTGAATAGTGATATTCAAACTTAAAATGGGATAAAATGTGAAAAAGAATGAAGATAAGTAATGGTCCTCTTTCTAATAGTTCTCAGGGCTAAAAGGCAATAGTCAATAGGAACTTAAGGTGATTTATCTATATAATAAATAGTAGAAAGGTCACACACTAAAAGTATACATGTGATCCTCATGTGCAGTCCATGGATGATGAGTAAAGCAAATTAATTTCAATAAATTCAAGTTAATTATACTTCCTATATTTATCACACTTTCTTTGGGAAAGTACAGTAGTGATGCATTGATATGCTAGAGAGGCAAACTGTCCTTAGGAAATGCAAACAGCAGATTAAAAGTAATTTATAGAGCTAAGTATGTGTTGCTGTATTCTCAAAAAAATAAAAATAGATACAGTTGGCGATAAGCAGTGTGTATGTTTACATGTGTGTTAATAAAAATAACTTTCTCTAAGTACTTTGAACATTTTATAAACCTTGGACACCTTATAAGTAAAAAAACAAGTAGCTTTTTTGACAAAGTTTTCCAGAGTTGGAAAAGAAGGCATAAACAAATGTCAAAAAGGAATCACTTTACCAAGAAGTAAGGGAAGAAGTATGAAACAAGCATAAAACGGAAGAGATGCAGGTATAAAAACTAATTAGGTAGGATAAAGATGACTCAAAGAGGGAGGGAGTTTTCTGTACCCTTAGTATAAACAATGAGTTACTGACTCAGAAAGCAGTGGGAAATCATATTAATCTAACCATGAAATATAACATAGATTATTGTTTGGCTTTCCAATAATATTAAAAGTCTGAATAAAATTTAAGGAATTCCCCATCATCTCTGTGGCTATTTAATCCCTGTTTTCTGTCTTGGTTCCTTTTCATCTTCTGAACCTCTTAAATGAAGTCCTTGGACCTCATCTTTATCCAACTCAATTGCTTGATGGTACCCTAAAATTCAGATGCATGTAACCAAATCTTATTATCTGAACATCTTGGAGATATTTAAATATTATACATGAAAATAAACTCAATATTTTTACCTAAATGTCAGTTTTTTTCAGCATGTATTCATTATGGCAATTCCATTATTATATTTGCTCAGACAGAAACACCTAGAATAATCTTTAGCTTCTTTCTATTTGTAATATTTTATGTCTGGTCCAGGTATATTAGCATCTCAGGGTCTTTGCACATACTGTTCTCATATTTGGAAATTTCTTTCATGTCTTCATATTGTCCACCCTTTCTTCTTCTTCAAGGGTTTTACCAAATGCATCAATCTGTCCTTGGAAGCCCATTTAATTTGTGAGTTCCCACTCCCACCTCTATGCTCAAATCTCTATCTCCATTTATTTTATTTAGTTCCTTTCCCCAAATGGTCATATACAATATATTTTTTAAATTTGTATTTTGTTTTAAGGTAAGCTGGGTGATCATGTTATTTGATGGCTCCTACATAGTGTTTCTTTAATAACTTGACTAGCACACAGTGGGAACTAAATAAATATTTTTGGATAATCAGTGAGAGATAACTGTCAAATGCTATCAGACCAAAATTTAACAAAAAGAAAAAAACACTGTACCACATTTTGGGTTAATAAAAAATAGCATAACTAAGTTACTTCCTCAAAGGGCCTTTACTTCTTTAACATTAGGCAGGAGATAACTATGCAATTAACAAAACTAGATGCCAACTATAATTATTTGGCCATTTATGATTGCTTGCTAATGCTTACCCTTTCACTTCAACAATTTTTTTGCTCTCCAGAATTTTTTATTTTTAATCAATTTGTCAAAAGGGGAAAATATGTGAAAAGATGATCAACCTAATATTGATTTATGGAAATTCAAATAAAATAAGAAATGAATGTCATTTTTCTCCCTATTCTACAAAAACTAAAGGCAGACACAAATAGATGGTGAAAATGCATATTGGTAAAATCATTTGAGAAAACAAATCAACACTATTTTGTAATATGAAAGTATGCACCTGGTAGTCAAACACTTACAATTCTAGGTGTATGTGTCAAAAAGAAGTTCTTGGCTTTGGGTACCAGCACGTATTTACAAGTCATTGCATTGTTTATTTTTTTGTTTTTAGTGCTTTTATTAGTGCATTTCAATTATACATCATAATGAGGTTCAATGTGATACAAATATACATGCACACAGCTCTTGTGTATTTCCTTCCAAATCCTACCCCACCTACAGCTCCTCCCTCCCTGTACATGTTAGTGATATTTTTAAGTAATGTGGAGAAAGACCTGTAGAATAGTGGAAGAGGATTGTTGGATGGAGTTGTTGGGGAGGGGAAAAGAGGAGGATTGAGGAAAGAATCCGTTCAAATAATGCTATGTCCAAGTATGAAAGTATTATCATCAATTTCACGAACATTGCATTGTGTCTAATAGCAAATAGCAAAAATTAAGTGGAAGCTCTTCTAAGTTATTTGTATTCTTCATTTACAATTATTTTCCTTCCTACTATTGCCATGTTTCCTTGAGGGTGGAATATATTTTCAGTCACCATTGATTTCAGACTGTGTCAGGTGATCTTACTTGACTGTTGGAAAATGAACAGAAAGGACATGTTTTGATAAATCTTTTCATTTAAAACATCTGGAGAGAACTGCTTTTCTTTCTCAGCCCTGGGCTTGTTCATACACAGTATTTCTGAAATTTTATGATTTGTTCAATCATCTTATGAATTGCATAATATATATGTATGTATCTATATCTATCTATATATCTAAAATATGAATAAAGTTTTCTGATCTAGACTAGACATCCCATCATGTAAGGCTTCTGAGGAAGAAGCACACAGAATAAACTAAGGCAAGGAAATAAATAGTTTATTATGATGATGTATTGTTTGGGCCCAAACTTTTAGGAAGCTAGGGAAGATCACATGGAGAGCACATCTCTCCCAAGATCCTGGGATCTGAATTTGGCAAGATACAAACCCAGGAGAGCTGGCAGTATAATTTCAGTCTGAATCCAAAGGCCTAAGGACTTTTAGTCCACATCCTAGTCCAAGGCCAGAAGACTGATATCCTAGTTTTAAGGTCATCAGGCAGAGAAAGAAAATTCTAACTCTGCCTTTGGTTTTATTCAGGTCTTCTCTGGATTGGAATACCCCCTGCCCAAAACACAAACACACTGGAGAGGGAAATCTGCTATACTAAGTCTACAGATTCAAATGTTTATATCATCCAGAATTACCCTCACCTCCCACCCCCTACACACTTGAGTAGGTTTTTTACCAGGTGTTTGGGCACCGTGTAGCCCAGTCTATTTGGCATATAAAATTATAACTATCACACTCAGACAACCTTAAACACATAACTATTCAAGAATGAGCCTTATTTTAAAACTATATGGAAATCCTTTGTTTTGGGATCTATCACTACTTTTTTCTAAGTATTTTATATTAATTTATCTTTATTTAGCATAGTTATTTCACAATGACTTTTATTGTTCTTAAAGATTATATTATGTACAACCAAAACCAGAAGGGAATGAACTGCAAATCCTGGGATTAGCAATATTTAACCTTGTCATGTATTGATTACCTTGCTACTTTATGAAGTTTTATTAATTTTTTCAGGTACTATTTACTAGCTTACAATGTTTCATAATGACCTAAAGGATTATGAGTGACCCATAGGGAACAATATAAAAGTTGGGAAATTGGCCTTTACAATTTAGCTCTAAGGCTATATTTGGAAACCTCCCTAATATGCTCCTGAATTTTTACTTCTTTATTTATCAGTATGGTTCTTCCAAAAGTCTCTGTGTCTCTTGGTTTGGTGTCTCACCTCTTCTCTCTTTCGGTTTGTCCTGACTTCCTTGGCACAAATATTTCCTGCATTTGGACCTGTCCATCATACAGGAGATTAATGGAAAAGAAACTAAATGAAATGATAGGACTAGGACTTGTATTTGTGTCCTAGTCCATTGCCACCATGATATTGTCTGTGTAACTTCACGCAGAAACAGCTCTTAAGTGGGTGCCTCAACAGAGAGTAATAAACAATACATATGCTTTATTCTCCTATCAGAATAGATCTACTTTTAGTAAAAGATTTTCAGTCATAAATAGGTGAACCAGTTCTGAGATTTTAGAGGTATAACAAAAAGATCCCTCATTACACGTTACAAAATAATTTTCATCATTTTCTTCCTATCAACTCTATATTTTAAAGATGTATGCCAGGATAAAATTTTCAATCACTTTAAGGTCCTCCCAAAAAGCCACAAAAATTAGTAATTTGATTAATAAAAGGCAGCAATCCTAGCTGATGATAATAGTAATAAAACAAAATGACTTTAATATACAGTTTTATCTTAAAAACTAATTGGGCAAAGTTGAGTTTATTTTGGAATTCAGCCAAATGTTTTAGTGCCTTTACAAACCCAATGAAGACCCAATAATACCAAAAAATAAAAAATGAAGAAGAAATTAAATTCAACCCTGAAAAATAAATACCTCTGGATTCATTATCCAATAAGAATCCACAGAATAATGACTTTACTTCAATGTATGGTACTGTGCCCACTATATTAATAGAACTCAATACATGTCATCATAAAATGATCAGTTTATGTGAAAGTATAAAAGAGATTTCATTGAGCAGAAGCACTTGATTCGCTATCTTAAAATTTCATAGAATATTGGGTGTATTATAATCTCTAAAATAGATTTTGAAAATCACAGGCACCTTGAATTTAAAATGATCTTGTATAAATTCTTGCATGAGCCCCTTAAAAAATAAAATTGCTGTATGCAGCATTTTATTTACAGAGAAATTATTTCTATAATGGTGGAATAGTCAGAACTGTACTACTGTGAATGTAAGGATGGTAAGGATGGTAAGGATGTACCATCCTTGTACCAGTAAGGATGGTACAAAACTCAAGTTTATGTAGATAAAATCGATTCAGGCAAGAATAAAGCCACAAAGTTATAACAAGTAAATATATGCAAAAATGTAATTCAGAGTGTATATTTCTTGTAGTGCCACTGAAAAATCTGACAATTCTTAGGAATTCGAAATATAAGAGAAATAATTTCCTTGTTCATAACCACTATTACAGATCTCTTGTCCCATATCAGCCAGACATACAAGTAGAAAATTTTGTTGCAAATATTTACTTAGAGAAGAGAAAGGATGGCCTATTTTAAATGAAATATAGAAAGACATCATTTGTTCATAATTATGTAATTACCATAAGAACATCAGTTATATGCAATGAAGAAAATTAAAAATTAAAATAATTTTCAAATGATTTCATTTTCAACTGTTTAATGTAAATAAAACCTCTAAGACTAGTCTAGAGACACAAATAAATGACAAATTCACTACTAAGAAATAAGATAATTTTCTAAAATTAAATCATATATCATTTTCAAGTACATCATGTTGGTTGATGTTATAAAAGAAATACAGAATATATTTTAATACAATATTTCTGATAAGTCAAGCATAGAATCTACATAGCATTTAAAATGAGTTTTCTGAACACTGGAGATTATATTTTTATATACAGCAAACAATAGTCTTTTTTTTTTTGAGAGAGAGAGAGAGAGAGAGGATGATTCTCTAAAGACAGTCATTGAAATTGCCTTTAATTATTGAGCTGGAACAGTTCAGAAAAACAAACTCATTTCCCCCCTGTATTGTATAAGTACTTGTTATTTCTTTTTTAAACAGATGCAAATACCGTAGGTGCCAGGTTGATCGTAATAGATTTCACCATAATTATATAAATCAATCAATGTCTGGTCTAGTGAGTTCCGTAAATGAGTATGCGCCAGCTAGTTCATGATGAACACATACGCTTTTGGCCATTTCCCTGAACACAGTGTTTAGAGTCCCTATAACCCTTCCATTCCTCAGATCATGCTTTTTGTTTTCACTTTTTATCTCACATGGCTTCTGCCCCTGTTCTTCCTCAGTTTCTATATGACACTCGTTCTGAATCGTCCCCAGCTTCCTGGAGCTGATTTGTTGCTTCCTTCCATATTGCTCCTATAGGTATTTGATCATATTGCTGTAGCATTCATCATGTTATACTGCTTTATTTCATTTAAAGTGTTTTTCTCTTATATTTGGTTATATTAAAGGAACTCTGTCGGTTTCATCTTTATAATCATAATGAGTACATAACTTTATATAATAGTAAAGAGAAAATGCTGTAATGTAATAAATAATTATTGCTTTAAGTATCTTATTTCTTAAATTTAAATACAGAAAAGTAGGTCATTAACATAGCAGGAGGAAAGAATTCTGCACAAGTTTTGTAATGCCTAGAAAAAATTAGGGGTACTTTTTTGTGGCACTGGGGATTGAACCCAGGGGCATTCTACCTTAGAGCTATACCCCCATCCCTATTTTTTATTTTTATTTTGAAACAGGGTCTCACTAGGTTGATGAGAGTCTCACTAGTTGCTGAGGCTGTCCTCAAACCTGCAATCCTCCTGTCTCAGTCTCCCAAGTACTAGTATTACAAGCGTGCGCCACCATGCCCTGCTTAGGGATACACTTTTAGAAAAAAAGAATGCATAATTATAAATAAAAAGGATAAATGAAGATAGGTTGTTTTTATTCCAGATGGTCAGCACTAATTATTCATGGACGGGACCGCAGATCATACTGTTATATTCCATAAGCCCATTTAAAGGTGCTTTCAACTCACTCACCCCTTAGCTAATTGCTAAAATTTTTCCTGACCACTCCAAAGGCACTTCATACCACGGGAATGTGAAGGAGGGATGGCTAGAGTTGAAGGAGACAGCATTACTGAGTAACTGGAGTTGAGATACTTTTATAAAATTCACAAAATCATATTATGTGACACATTGCTTGACTGCTCCCATGTTTTCTCTGGGGCCAGGGCAGGTGAGAAGACCTAGCATGTTCCTTCCTTAACTTCACAATGCTCCCCTCTGCCAGACAAGACTTAGGAGATCAGTATTCAAGTTCTATTACTTACCAGTGTTAAGTTTCTTTCAAAGTTCAGTTTCTTTTTCTATAGAAAGAAAAACCCTGTGGCCTATTCTGGTTTTAGAATTCTTTAATACATTGTAAATGTTACAGTACTTTACTATATTTTCAAGTTAGCTGATTTCTACTCCCCAGATGAAAAAACCAAGGTAGGCAGAAATTAAGAAACTTGTCATGGCTATAAAGTGAGTGAATAGTAGACTCAAATTCAGAATTTACTCCTAGGGCATTTAGTACCGAATATATTGCTTTCCATTTTTCAAGTTGGAAATTCAATAAAATTCAGTTACAAAAAGAGACCGAACCAATGCAATCAACTTCTGCAACCTTTGCAGGGAAACTTAAATATGCAAGGAAGTATAATCATTCTTTGTCATTCAAATAATGTAAATTAAGACAAAATCAAATGCAATGCTGTATAGCCACTTAAAAACTAATGCTTATAAATAATGTTATAAACTAATGTTTATCTATAAAGTGTGTGCTTTTGTGTGGTACTGGGAATTGAACCAAGGGATATTCTACCTCCCAGCTACACCCCCAAGCCTTTTTTTTAATTTTGCAGTTTGAAACAGGGTTTCTCTAGTTGCTGAGAGTATCTTTAAGTTGCTGAGGCTGTCCTCAGACTTGTGATCCTACTATCTCAGTTACCCAAGTACTGGAATTGCAGGCCTGCACCACCAGACCTGGCTTATAAAGTTTTGAATCACACTACTCTGTAATCTGCTTTTTCTTTTTTTTTATGTTCATTTATTGGTGCATTGTAATTATACATTTTGATATATGTCAGGGTATCAACATCATACATGCACACATTGCACATTTAGCCCTCCCTCCAATCCCACCCTATTCCCTCCCTCTTCCCTCTTTCAAGTGATAACATTTTAGCAAAGTAATCTCATGTTAAATTCAGATGTCAGCTGGGCATGGTGGCATACATCTGTAATCCCAGTAATTGGGAGGCTGAGACAGGAAGGAGGATTGCAGGTTGGAGGACAGCATTAACAAGTAGTGAGACTCTCATCAACTTAGCAAGATCCTGTTTCAAAATAAAAATAAAATAGGACTGGGGATATAGTTTGGAGGTAGAATGTCCTGGGGTTCAATCCCCAGTACCACAAAAATAAATAAAGTAAGATGTCCATTTGTAGAAGGTTTACACAAATGCATCAGTATCATTTGCTTGACTTCCTATTGTCATATAATCTATTTTTTATTTTTTAGTATTATAAATAATGAAGACATTAATGCTAATGTTCTCCAAATGTGTGTTTCCAAGCCATATGTTTTTTTCTTGGAGATCCAAATCCATATATCCAACTGCTTTTCTACCTAGTTATAGGAGGTCTGGAAACTTAACACACTCATTTGCAATGAAGGACATTTCTTCTCTATCCTTGTCTTCTTCCAATATTCTTTCCCTATCTCCAAGAATGAGGCCACCATTACCCTTTTCAAGAAACAGACTTCCAAGTTCTTATAAGTAGTTCCTCCATATCTGCTGGGGATAAGTTCAAGGACCTCAGTAGATACCTGAAGTTTCATATAGTACCAAAGCGCGTATATAGCCTGTTTCTTATGACAAAATTTAATTTATAAGTTAGGTACAGTAAGTGATTAACAACCTTACCAATAAGGTAGAATAATTATACCAATATACTGTAATAAAATCACCAGCATCACTACTCTTGAGCTTAAGAAACAATATTTATCAAAATAAGGGTTACTTGAACACAAGCCTTGTGCTACCACAAAAGTTGACCTGACAAACAACAGGGCTGCTCACTGACTAACAGGAAGGTAGTATACATGGCATGGGTAGGTATATATGCTGGGCAAAGGGATGATTCATTTCCTGATTCAACTGGAAGGCATGAGATTTCATCACACGCAGAATAGCACATGATTTAACTTATGGGTTTTTCATTTCTGGAATTTTTCACTTAATATTTTTTAGACCACAGTTGGCTGCAGGTTACTGAAACCGTGGAAAGTGAAACCACAGATAAGGAGGGACTAGAGTATTGGCATTCCTCTCTCCACTAAACTACATATGCACTTAAAACACATTATTGATTTTATTTCTCATAAAGTGCTCAAAACTATCACCTTCATTCCATCCCCACAGCTTCCCCACTAGATAAATTATTATCAGATTCTGGCTGGTTTCCAGGAAGTCTTGTATTTCCAGGAAGTCCTCACCCTTCAATAAATCCAAATTGTATTCCACACTTCAATAAATATATCTTTGAAGCACAAATATGATCATGTCACATTCCACTTAAAAGCTTTCATAGATTTCCTGTTGTTATTGGATAATAAATATCCTTGATGCAACTTGCAAGTCTTTGCATGGCCTGGCCCCTCCCCGCTCAGCAGCCCTCATCTCTTGGTACCTCCCACCACAATGGCAGCTCCAGTCTTGCCCACTGTGCTTCTTCAATCACATTCCCCCCTCACTTCCACAGGTACAGGGCCTTTGTACTGCTAATATTCTCTTTCATCTTGACCAACAAATCAACTATTTATTCTTTGATCCTCAACTAACACAGACATTTACATTAATAAAATAGAAAGCAAACAGACTTTGGACAATGCAATGACAAATTTAATTATTTAAAATAATAAATGTCTAGCCGGCCGTGGTGGCGCACGCTTGTAATCCCAGTACTTTGGGAGGCGAAGACCGGAGGATCCGGGTTCGCGGCCAGCCTCAGCTCGCACACACGCACGTGCATTCTCTCTCTCTCTCCCTCTCTCTCTCTCTCTCTCTCTCTCTCCCTGTCTCTCTCTCCCTCTCTACTTAGTGAGGCCCTCCACAACTTCGTGAGACCCGGTTTTAAAATAAAGTATTTTGGGCCGGGGGCGTAGCGTGGAGGTAGAACACCCCTGCGTTCAATCCCCGGTACTGCAAAAATAATAGTAATAATAATAATAATAAATGTCTTATGTAAACACCGGGAAAATATAAAAAATAATATTTTGCAGATGATATGAGTAAAAATTTGAGAGATGAAATAGAAAACAATAAAAAGTAATGATAAACCGGATATGGTGGTGCACACCTGTAATCCCAGTACTTGGGAAGCTGAGACAAGAAATGGCAGGTTCACAGCCAGCCTCAGTGATCTAGCCAGATTTTCAGCAATGCAGTGAGACTTTGTTTCAAAATTAAAAAAAAAATAATAATAGTGCGGGGGGGGGTGTAGCTTGGAGGTAGAATGCCCCTGGGTTCAGTCACCTAAACCACACACAAACACACACACACACACACAATAATAATATAAAGAAACTTTGGTAAGATTCTATGTAAATATGCATAAATTTATACCTATAGACTAGTCTCCCTAGTCTGTGAAAAAGTATTTAAAATGGAAATGTGAAATAAAGTTCCTTTTAAATAATAACAAAACTAGCCGGTGGTATGCGCTTGTAATTGCAGTACTTGTGAGTCTGAGACCAGAGGATCCGGGTTCACAGCCAGCCTCAGCTACTTAGTGGGGCCCTCAACAACTTAGTGAGACCCTGTTTCAAAACAAAATATGAAATAGGGCTGGGGGTATAGCTCGGAGGTAGAATGCCCCTGAGTTCAATCCCCAGTACTGCAAAATAAATAAATAAATAGTAACAAAACTACAACATTCTTAAGAAATATGAACACCTTTAACACCTTTGGAAAATATGACCTAGCTCAGTATATCCATTAAAAAGACTTCTCATATACATCATATATATTCAGATCATACATACATACATATACATATATGCCAATGCCAATGATATGTAATCTGAACAATATGAAGACATACCAAATTCTGAATAAGACTTTAACAATCAATTCCCCCTTAAATTCAGAAGGGATGGGTTGCCATTCCAGTTATGATCCTAAAAGACATATTACTGGGATCTGGGTGGATAAAATAATTTTAAATTTATATGAAAGAATGAATACCAGAAGCTAAGAAATAAATAAATAAATAAAAAAGATGACTGAGATAGAAACTTATCTAACTAAACATTAGAACATATTATTCTAATAACTCCACAGTCATCAAATCATTTGCCTAGGGTCTTAAAATAAACCAATAGGCTAGAGGAATAGAACAAAGAATCCATATATGATATTCATGATACTTTGATTCAGGAGGAAAATAAATTGGTTATTTGATAAAATATAAAAGTGCAACTGGCTATGAGAAGGGGGAAATTTAGCTAATCTTTAAAGCTCAGAATCGTAATACTATAGAGTTTCTTTTAATCCTACAAAAGAAAGGTTGATATATTCAACTATATTAAAATTTTAAATGTGTATAAGAGTCCATTAGCATTGCCATTAGACTAACAATAAATCTAGAAAAAAGTAATAAAGACAATGAATTAATAGCTAAAATCTACAAAACACTAACAAGTAGAAAATTATACAAAATGGGTAAAATATATAATTAGACAGCTCTTTTAGAACAATCAATATTTCTTAAAAAGATGTGCAAGAAAAAAATTTCATTACATTCAAGCAAATGAAAAAGGAAAAATAATTTTTATAGTCTTTATATTCATCAGACTAGAATAGAGTAACAAGTGCTACATCTCCAATTCTTCCAGAGATGTTTGGTAAAGGGCTTATAAATTGCTAGTGGAAATATAAAATGTTATGGACTGTTCAGACTACAATCTGGAAATATCTGCCAAAAAATACATGTACTTTCAATCACAACAATTTTACTCCTGGAAATCTAGTCTATAGCAAATGTATTTCTGAACAGTGAAACAATATTTACATCAACGGTGAAACAATGCTTTTCTCTTTTGTGGATATACTTATGGGTGCACATATGTGTGTGTGTGTGTGTGTGTGTGTTCAATATTTTACAAAGAAAGTCATATTAAATCTCTTTTATTCTGTTTTTCTTTTCTTGTTTAATGCTATCTACTGGGAAATCTTCCAAGTCAATTGGTAGAGTTCAGTTCATTATTTTTCTTAGGGCATAATATTACATATGCATATGCACATACCTACTTATGTTATACTTGCCGTTCATAGACATATACACCTTCACAGGTGTTTGTTTTAAACTGAAATAGTGTAATGGGGAAAGACAGTAAAGTACAAAAGTATTAAAAAGAAAATAAACCCAGTATGTGATTATATTTATGTAGTTATATAAAATTATGTGTATATATAAGTAAGAAATTTTTATGATGTTAAAATGTTTTAAAATAACTGAATTAAAAAAGAGTAAATGAGAGGTAAAGACTTCCATATAGCAGAGTAGAAAAACTAGTTGGCGACTGAAAGGTTATAGTGAGGAGAAACAAAGAAACAAAGGAACAGGTAATGTAAAGAAAGGAATTTTGCCAGGTGCAGTGGCATACCTCTAATCCCAGTATTTGGGAGGCTGAGATAGGAGGATTCCAGGATCAAGGCCACCCTCAGTAATGTAGTAAGACTCTCAGCAACCTAGAGAGACCCTGTTCCAAAACAAAGAATAAAAAGGGGCTGGGGATGTAGCGAAGGTAGAATGCCCCTGGGTTCAATCCCCAGTACTACAAAAAGGGGCAGGGGTTAATATGGACAAATCTCTAGTGCATTTTGACATTGATGAGGCTAATTCAATAGAGAGGGAGGACGTGAGCACACACCAAGGACAGGTGAGAATTGAAGGAGCAAAGTTCTTGTGAAAGTAACATGGTTGGAATGCAGATTACAAGTGGAAAGATCTACAAATCTCACAAAATAGGACTTTTCCCTTCTTTTGTAACCAGAGGAAGGTGGTGAAATTAGTCTCTTTTGTAAACTGTCCTTTAGATACTGTGATGAAACAGATGGGACTTATACCAGGTGGTCATATTTTCTCATTGAAATACAAACATTCCCAACCTTGTATCAATTTATATTCACAAGAAAATAACATGAAATTCTTCTTCCCCAAATTTCATCCAAGAAAGAGCATTATCAGTCTTTCAAAATATTGCTAACCTGACAGTCTGGGAATGCTAGCTCATTTTTATTTATTTTGTTGTTGTTGTTTGTTTTTTAATTCAGTTACCTCTTCAGGAAGTATATTAGTTTTCTATTGCTGCTGTAACAAATTGTCCTAAATTTAGTGGTACAAAACACAGATTTATCTTATAGTTCTGCAGGTTAATAATCCAACATATGTCTCAATGGGCTAAAGTGAAGGTGTTAGTAGGGCTGCATTCTGAATATGATCTAATTTTGTTGTTGTTGCTTGTTTTTTCCAGCTTGCATAGGGAATCCACATTTCTTGACTCATGACCCTCTTTATCCATCTGGAAAGCTAGCAATGGTGGGTCATGTTCTTCTCAAGAACCCCCTCTTCTACCGTTCTTTTCAAATTTTAAAATCTTATACATTAAATTCAGTCTACATGGATAATCCAGGGTAATCTCTCTATTTTGGTTTAAACTTGTTAGTAATCTTAATTCTCTCTGCAATCTTAATTATTATTTTCCATATAATTTAACACTTTCATGTATTCTAGGAAGCAGGACATGTACATCTTTGGAGTCTCATTGTTCTTAATACCAGGAGGAAGCTGTTATATATGCATGTGTATGAGTGCATGTGTGTATTATTTCTTCTGTTTAAATTTTTAAGAGCTGTTTCCCTTTTTATTCATTTGCCTCAGAAATCTCTTTATGATTTCTTCATATGAAATTATCTAAAATTTTGATATTTACTATGAAATTAATTTCTGCTGAATATAAATCTGAAAAGTTTGAAATAGCATTGTGTTAATGAAATACAAGCTCCTTTTCTAAACTAAGTACTCAAAGTGTGTTTATGTCTGTGTGTGTCTTTAGTGTACTTTAAACTTCTATGCTCAAAAAAAGGCAGGGCAGTAAAGTTCAGAATTAACTCAGCTCTCATTTATCCTGTGACCAGATATCTTTATAGGCTAATTATTCAAGAACATGGACCACATTATTTCTTTCTATTTGAGTTCTTACTGTACTTAGGATGATTAGTTAGATTTTGTTATTCTCAGTGTGTTTTGTCAGTGCAAAATATGTGTTTCATTATTTCTCTATGATAGCCAGTCACTAAGATGACCCTCGATTATTCTAGTCTCCTGTAAATCGCATCTTTGGGAAATATCCTCCCATAATGATAAAGTTTGGTATGTGTGACTGATAGAAAATGGCAGAAATAATGGTATGTCACTTTGGAGATTAGGTTAAAAATCTAATTTGGCTTTTCTCACTTTCTCTTATTTTGCTTTCACATTGCTTGTTCTGGAGGAAGTCAGTTTCCATAATTTATGGACACTCAGGCATCTCTGTTGGGGAGATCTCTATCATGAGGAATTAAGGGCTTACAGTCAAAAGCCATGTGAAGGAGCCTTCTCACCAACAGATCCTCAAAGTGGAAGCCGGAAGTGATGCAGCCCCACTGCCAGAATAAATGCACTCTCAGGAGACATTCTCAACCAGGACCCATCAGCTAAGCACCTCTAGGATTTCTTAGCCTTGGAATCTTTGAATTAATAACTAACCGTCACTAGGGATTATAGTGATTTGTTATGCATTAGGAGATAACCAGGACATTCAATGTAGTTACAAAATAAAATAGCATGGCTTTTATATTTCCATCTTTAAAACAGGGATGATAAGAACAGACTACAAAGCATCAGAAAATAAACACTATGTTATATTTATTTTAACTTTAACACCTGTTGATTTATTTTAACTTTAACACCTGTTAATTGTTTTATTCAAGTCCAATATTTTCAGAAATATTAGAGAAGGAAACCAAACTAAATGTTAATTGACTAAATGGTTTCATTTTTAGTTTTTGGATTTCTTTCTTTTATCATTTGACCTCCATATTGCCCTCGGTGAGACCAGGTCTGTGGCAATGCTATAAAACCTTAGCTTTCATGTTGTATGAAAGGAGAGAAGGTTAGCTCTCCCCTTGACAAGAATGGAAAAGGACCTCAGGCCTAACAAAAGGCATTGCTAGCAACTTCGTGGCATCTAACCATCATTTTTCTGTCAACTTTGGAGAAAGTATTCCAGTTCACTGTTTTGAGTTTGCATTGTACAGAAATTAAATAGCCATCTTGGTATAGAAATGTTAAGCTTAATATTTTCCATTTGTACAGAGGTAATACATTGCAGTAAATATGTAAGGTCTTATCTATGTGGGTTTGATTACAGAAACCAATAATGTATTCTCTAAATAATGAAAAAATATTATCTTTTAATCTTACTCCAAGTCCGGCAGGTCTGGGTATGTACGTCATCTTGGGCAATGATCAGTACAGCTCAATGGCCACACAGATTTTCTGTTTTTATATTTTATTTATCTTACCTCTATGACATCAATCTCTGCCTTATTTGCCCTCATTAATTATAAGAACTATTCCGGTTTGTGGCTCAGAAGGTCTTTAATTATCTCGTTTTTTGACCATTTATAATTGTTAAATGTTCACATCTTTTTTATTTTATACTTTAATTGGTGCATTATAGTCTCACATCATAGCGTAGTTCATAGCAATAGTGACATACATGCACACAACACTTGGTGAGTTTTCCCCTGGCTCTCTCCCCTACCCCCCCACTTCCCCATACAAGATATTGAGATTGGCATTGGTGTTGTGGTCTTTTGGAGTGTTTATTGGTCACAAAGATCTCCTTCCATGAAACAATCCTCTCCTATGTATTTTTCAAATGATGTTTATGTACATAAAATATAACTCCTAACATTATCTTCAAAGGCTAGAAAATATAGATGGAAAAATGCCATGTTGGGCAATATTAATTGGATAATTCAAATCTATTCTAAAAAAATCACCTAGGTAAATTCTGAGTCTATGTCAAACCACTAAAGAATTTATAAATTTTGTGTTCTATGTGATGAGTAACTTTGCCACTGAAGCTGGGAAGCATGATTTTCAAATTTTACCATTCTCTATTATATTCTTAATCATTCAGTTGTATTAAAGATTTAACTGTTATCTTTGGAGTTAATGTAAATTTGTAATGATTTTTTTACTACTATTTGTCTTCATATTCAAGAAAATGCATAACACCCATGAATTTATCAAAAGCTTTATTCATTTAGAACCTAATTCTGTTATAGCAGATTTTGGGAAAGGGGGTGGGATTTAGAAACTACAACATAAATTGTGTAGCATGCTCCAATGACTGTATATAGGAATTCGAAGACAGGCTACAATGCACCCTTTCTTGTCAAAAATTCATTTGTTTGTAACTTTTGTTCCCCAGAGGCCTTTGATCTGAGTCCCATTTTCCATCTTGCAACCTCAAAGTGTATAATGTTGATTCATTAGTTTCTGACATTTTGTTTCCTAGTGAGCAGGTGGAACTTTAAAATGGCATATAAAAGCAATTTCTAATGGTGTATTCGACACCTAAGAAGCAATCTATTTTTCAATGGCTCATTTGAATGCAGCATCTCAGGTCTGAGGCTCTGAATTGAAGATTTCATAAAAACTTACACCTGTTTTTCCTTTTTTTTTAACCTTACTACTCTAAGAGGCTTTGATGATCCAAAAAATATGCTCTGTGTTTGTATGTACATTTTTACTAAGAGAATTAGAACATATTTATAAATAAGCATGTTGGCTGATACAATTTTAGAAGTAATTACTGTTCCCTAAGGTATGTTTATTCCTTTATAGTGAACAATACTAAAATATATTTCATAACCTTTTCCAGATATTATTCATTACAAAGAATATGAAACATAAGGCAAATCACATTTGACTAAAAATTAAAATGTACTTTTCATGCCATCTCCGGACATTGTTGAACAGGCTACATAAACCTTATTCAGCCATCTAACAGAAAGAGTCCATTTCAAACTTTGCCATTGGCTCTTAATGAGAACACTTACTATAAGGAATTATGGGTCAATTTCTAGATTCTGTCTGACAGTTATGCAAATTACATTTTTTCATAGAAATAATCTCTTCAAAAGTTATGGTTGTTCTTGCATTGCCTCTTAGGCTGTTAACTAGTTTTATATTTAAGCTAACAAATTTATGTTCATGTTTATTTTCCAGTGATATAAATTACTCAGGTCCACACACACAAGTTGAATCAGTTTTACCATCTTGCTGGTTTCTTCAGGAAAATGTTAAATACATTTTTTGACAAATTCATGAAATAAGTTCAGTGTGGTTTACTAAAGGTTAACAGACATTCTTCAAGTCATGCTACATTTGTACAGTTGATCCACTATATTCATGTATGGGTACTATATCCATAGATACAACCAATCACAGATCAAAAATATTTGGAAAAATAAGTTTTGCTAAACACGTGTAGACTTTCCTCCCATTATTCTCTAAACAATACAATATAACAACTATTTACCAAACATTTACATTGGATTAGATATTGTCAGTAGTCTAGATATAACTTCAAGTACATGGGAGGATTCTATAGGTTGTATGCAAATACTATGCCATTTTATATAAGGGACTTTAGTATCCTTGGGTTCAGGTATCAAAGGAGGTTCTGGAACCAATCCCCACATAAGACTTACATTAAAAATTATATTATTGAGCTGGGCGTGGTGGCGCACACTTGTAATCCCAGTACTTGGGAAGCTGAGACAGGAGGATCGCAGGTTCATGGCCAGCTTCAGCTACTTAGTGAGGCCCTCCACAACTTAGTGAGACCCTGTTTCAAAATAAAAACTAAAATAGGGCTGGGGGTATACCTCGGAGGTAGAATGCCCCTGGGTTCAATCCCCAGTACTACAAAAAGTATATATATAAATTTGTCATTTTAATCCCATTCCAGTAATAAGCTTGTTTGAATTTGGTGCAGCTTTTCTGAACTTAGTTAACCATGGATACTTTTTGTATAATGTGAATAATGTTCCATAATATCAGCAATGTTAATTGTCTGAGACACAGTTCAAATGGCAGCCTACTGACTTTACAAGCTCTCTACCACTATCACCCCATGCCTTGATTATCACAGCGTATCACCTAATACCTTGCCCACCACCCAGTGTCAGCCTAATAATATTTTATAAATGTTCCCCTACATGTAAGCATTAACAGTATCTCATTTCCCCCCACACACAATTTAGTTATATATACAAACCTGAAATTCATGAGGTTGCCAGATATAACTAGGAGTCATTGGAACTCCTTATATTAGTTACTGTTTTAAGTTACTGGCATGAAACAGATAGATGTTCAAATGATATAATTAAAGAGAGAATAAATGAATGGGATACTTATAAATACATGATCTGGATTAAAGGAAACCAATAAAGAGTGTTGAAGCACTCTGGATTAGCAATAAGAGGGAGCTATTACCAATCTTAGGCTGGTAGGGACAATGAGTAGTTAACCTGGAGTGAGCTAAAGTTATATTAAAAAGAAGTTTAACAACACTGTTGCCTTTGATGAAACACACACACACACACACACACACACACACACACACACACAAGAACTCCCCCCTGCATCCTTTGGATAATATATAGTACAGTAGTCCCCTTTTTCATCAGTTTCACTTTCTATGGTTTCACTGAGTCATGGTCAACCCTGGTCTGAAAATATTAAGTGAAAAAATTCTAGGAACAAACACTCCATAAGTTTTAGCTTAGGTTATACACTGCTCCAAGTAGTGTGATGACATCGTCTATCATCCTACTCCATCTCATGCAGAATGTGCATCATCCCTCCGTCCAGTGTATCCAGGCTGCTTGAGCCACCTGCCCCTTAGTCATATAGTAGCCTTCTTGGTTATCAGATTCAAATGGCATAGTGTTGGCCAGGAACAGTGGCAAATGCCTGAAATCCCAGTACTTGAAAGGCTGAGACAGGAGAATCGCAGGTTCAAAGCCAGTCTAAGCAACTTAGCAAGACTCTCAGCAACCTAGAAAGAGCCCTTTTCAAATCAAGAATAAAAATGGCAGGGGGTGTATCTTGGTGGTTGAATGCCCCTGGATTCAGTCCCTAGTACCACACACACATAAAATATCATGCATCATCACAAGAAGCATAAGTAGAACACAAAAAGACATTTTGAGAGGCCATATTCACAGAACTGTATTACAATATATTGTTACCATTATTGTATTTTATTATTAGTTGTTAATTTTTATTGTACTTTATTCACAACTTGAGCTTTATCATATACATGTGGTTTGGTACTATTGTCACTTTCAGGCATCCTCTGGAGGTCTTGGAACGTATCCCCTGCAGATAAGAGAAGACTACTGTATTTAAGAAAAACAAAGATTAGGTACTCTTTATTTTTCTGACTCTATTTTAATTTATGTATTTATTTATTAGTGCATTGTAATCATACATTTTGATGAGTTTCAGGATGGTAGAAGCATACATGCACACATTGCTCATTTAGTCCTCCCCCAATTCCCATCCCATGCCCTCCCCCTTCCCTCCTTCTTGTGCTCAGTATAGTGATTGACTTTGATAAGTTTGTGTATGTACATCATGTGCATCAGGGTGTTTCCCTCTTCCCCCTTCCATCTCCCTCAGTTAGGTTTCCTTCTTTACTCATCTAAAATTTTTTCCTTCTCTGTCTGGAATCCCTCCTATGTCCCATTCTCCCTAGCTTCCACATTTTAGGGAGAATATCCAACTTATCACTTTTTGTAACTAACTAATCTCACTTACCATAATGTTCTCCAATTCCATCCATTTCCCTGCAAATGACATAATTGTGTTCTTCTTTATGGCTGTGTACAATTCCATTGTGTACATATCCCATAGTTTTGTTCATCTGTTGATGGGCATCTTGTCTGGTTCCATAGTTTGGCAATTGTGAATTGTGCAACTATAAACATAGATACAGATACCCATGCATTAGTCTGGTAGTTTGGTTTCCATTCTTTGGGGTAAATACCTAGAAGTGGTATTGCTGGGTCATACGGTAGGTTCATTTCCATTCTTCTGAGGATCCTCCACACTGTTTTCCAAAGTGGTTGCACTAATTTGGAATCCCACCTACAGTGTATTAGGGTTCCTACATCTCCACATCCTCGCCAGCATTTGTTGTTTGTGTTTTTAATGATTGCCATTCTAATAAGGGTTAGGTGAAATCTCAGGGTAGTTTTGATTTGCATCTCTCTGATTGCTAATGATGTGATTGTTCTAGATCTATAGGTTTCTATATACTGCATTCCTATAAACTTGCTTCTGAAAGTATTTATAGTTGTTTGTATAACTATGAATCTTTATAGTTAATGTAGTTTAATTTTGAAGAAAATGTTAGAAAGTCTTAACTGATCCTAAAAACTTTCTATGTTTTAAGTTAATTTAGCTGGGTATATAGCAAAGTGTGATGCTATTCAATTTGAGCAGAATACAACAAAGGTTTTGCTATGTTGTGTGTACTCCTACATATTCTTCTGGGATCTCCTTTGCTGGGTGCAGTATCTCATGTGTTCAGCTCACCAGCAAGTGAGTGCGGATCTGGGGAGCACTTTTTGCTTGAGGCAGTAGGAGGCAGACCCCTCCTCCCAACACACCTGCACCCAGCACTTGCTGCCAGGTGTGTCCTCTTGCCTTTCTTCTTTTTTTTTTTTTTTTTTGCGGTACCGGGGATTGAACCCAGGGGCGTTCTACCTCCGCGCTACACCCCCGGCCCTATTTTTTATACTTTATTTTGAAACCGGGTCTCACGAAGTTGTGGAGGGCCTCAATAAGTAGACAGAGAGAGAGAGAGAGAGAGAGAGAGAGAGAGACAGAGAGAGAGACAGAGAAAGAGAGTGAGCTGAGGCTGGCCGCGAACCCGGATCTTCTGGTCTCCCCCTCCCAAAGTACTGGGATTACAAGCGTGGGCCACCATGCCTGGCTTTGCCTTTGTTAACATTGTGTTTCCTGGGGAATAATTGAAGGGTAAATTCTGAAGGGAGGAAACAAAGTTTTTAGGCAATGCTTCCAATATTTTGTTGTTAGTATGTAGTATGTTTTTATTTCTATTGAATCTGCATTTAAAAGTTAAAATACAAGAACGGCATGCTGAACACTTAGAAGAGCAACTCTGAGCACAATTCTGAAATGTTCATTTCCCGTATTCAGACTAAATTATATAAAGTCAACAGAAAAGAGAAAACTTAATTAAAGTTTTTTAATTTGGTATTGTATAACAGAAAGCCACTCTGGCTATTATTTGTTTTTAGTTTTTTTAAGATTTATTGAAGTATTTGCATCCATTGTAAGTGAATAATTGTCTGTTTTTAGTGAATTTATAGAATTATGTCACCATCCCTGAAAACTAGTCTTAGAACAGTCCCATGACGCCTGAAAAATTCCTATTAGCTCTTTCAAAATTAGTCCCTACTCCCAGTTCAATCTCCTGATAATTGCTGGTCTTATTTCTGTGTCTGTCAATTTTTATCTTCTGGATAATTCCCGTAAATGGGGTCCTTTTCATCTGACTTCTAGCCAATCATTTTTGACACTTATTCATGTTCAAATATGCATCAGTATTCCACTACATTCTAATTAATTTTAGTGGATCATTCTTATAAGCATGTAAGCGTGCTATAATTTTCCTAGTTTTAAAAACAAGCAAGTAACCCTCCCTCTTGACAACACATTCTGTCCACTTGTAGTTTTACTCTTTATAAAAATTCTCTAAAGATATGTCTATATTATAATCTTCACTTTTTCCTTTTAATTTTTGTCTTGAAACTCTTCTAATCAGGACTTTTCTCCCACTTTCCCAAGACTGTTTTCACAGTCTACAATAAGTCAAATCTCAGCTTTTATTTTATTTTACTTCACATTCTGTTCTTAATACAGCAGCTAGAAAAAAAAGTAATTTTCAAATGTCAACTTGATAACTCTCCTGCTTAAATCCCTCCTCCCCCCTTTTTTTTGTAGTGCTGGGGATTGAACCCAGAGGCATTCTACCTCCAAGCTACACCCTCAGCTCTATATTATGTTTTATTTGGAGACAGGGTCTCACTAAGTTTCTGAGGTTGGCTTTGAACCGCAATCCTCCTGTCTCAGGAAGGAATTATAGATGTGCACCAATCCCTCCCTTTATTTACTTGTTAATTGATTGATTTTTACCATTTTTATTTCAGAATAAATGTCAGGACCCTCACAATGCCCTACCTGGTGTGAGCTCATGTTTTTTTCTTGCCCCTCCTTCTGGGCCGTATGAGGATCCATGATACCTGGGTGACCTTGTGTTTTTAGGAAGATACAGGTATGTTTTTACCTTTTAATGTGTTGTTTCTTTTTGCTGGAAAAGAGTAAGGAA
This sequence comes from Glis glis, assembly GCA_004027185.1. Classification (NCBI taxonomy): domain Eukaryota; kingdom Metazoa; phylum Chordata; class Mammalia; order Rodentia; family Gliridae; genus Glis; species Glis glis. Next base: position 6,265 of record PVJS01016499.1, on the reverse strand, counting down.
ATTCATAGAGATGCTCTTCGTAACTCACGCCTTTCTTTATTCTAATTTATGAGGGTTTCCTTGAGTACATATTTAAAACAACACATCATCACCTCCTTTCTTTTTCTCCTTTGCACTTAATTGATGTCTGACAGATTATATGTTTTGCTTATTTACATCTGTTTTTTGCTTGTCCCACCTCTAAAATGTGTACTTTACTATAGTGCATATTATTAGGTGCTTAGGAAATATATATTGATGGAATGAATATTTCAGTCACTTTTTCCTGATAAAAGATACTATTGAGAAAAACAGAAGAAAAACTCCTGTGGAAAAATAATGCTAGGACAGTGGAAGACTATTTTCATTGATAGTACTAACTTTTCATCTCACCTCTTTGGCTGTTTGCATCTTGAACTGACTCCATGTTTGGTCATGCAAACAGCTAAGACTGAAGAGACAGCAGCCCACTTGACAACAAGCAGACACTAGAAGTGCTTCCATGCTCCCATCGCCTCTCTCAGTCCACTGCCTTCATCTACCAGGAAGCCCTCAGGCTGGCCTGCAGGATGATGAGACAGAGAACTGAACCAAGGCAACTCAAAAGCCCCAAAAAGCCCTGATATGTGACAGAGCCCAAACAAGATCTATACGCCGCAGCTTACAGTAATTATATTAGTGAGCCAAATTAAGTCCGGCTGAGATAAAAACAACGGGTCATACAATCCATATTCTTGAAAGCAAATATAAATATCATTTTATGCCACTAAGGTTTTTATGGTTGTTTGCTACACAGCATTATCATGGCAATAGATAACTGATCGAAGAATGATTTCACACTAGAATACCTGGGATGTTGCTACATCTACCAAGTATTTATACAATGATGCTGACTCAATAAAAATGAGCATGTAAATAATAATAATGAAATTCAAATTGAATATGAAGAATAAAACTTTAGGAGGGTTTGGTATGAGAAAGAAGGAAGAAACTGAAACATTACCTTCAAAACAACAAAATTAAAATGGAAGTATTTATTTTTGGACTTGTCTAAAAATAAGTACCAATACTTATGATATCTAAACTACATATCTGATATCAATATTTATGCTGGCAGATACATAATAGGCCTGAAATGGACTATAATACTAATGTATAAAATTAACAACACAAATATATTTTCTTCTTTATAAACAGGAATCCAACCATGAATTAAGTATCTCTCACACTATTTAATGCTAAGAAGAAAAATGCAAAATTTCTTTAAAACACAAAACTGTAACACATGATGAGACTTTAAACTTGTATTGAAGACTTGCTTTCTTAATCAGGAATGTGCTTATCCACAAACCCCAAATATCTTGCAGCAATAATACAGACAGAGAATTGTGAATGTAACAGCAGCATATGGACAATGTCTTAACTAGATCTATCCGCCAACAGAATACTGATCTTCACTGAAATGGTCCAGATAATGAGCTATCAACCATTGGAAGGAAACTGCAGACCTATGCTTTAGTTTATTAACCTTTCTCACATGCAAACAAAAGAATCTCTAGCTAATCAAGCACATCTCTGTGCAGCAGAGCAGACTGCTCATTTCTCATGACAATATTCTGCTAATGGATGACAAGAGATGAGTTTTCATTATTGATCTAAGCCAAAATTTTAGCTAAAATAGAAAAGATATGGTGATTGGTATGATTTATCTCCATATGAAAGTTAAGTGAGAAGAGAGTCAAATGACAAAGGAAAACACAAATTGGAGTGTTTAGACTCAATTTGAAGTATGCTCGTTGGCTCATTTTCTTTTTTGTCAATAAAGTCTTTAAGAGGTTAAAAGATCCAGAACACTCTATATAAAACCAAAATTTTTCAAATCAGAAACTGGCCATAGTCTTGTTTTTATAGATCTGAAATCATTTATTTGCAACTTCTATGAATAATACTTAGCATCAAATATTGGAAGAAATTAAAAATGCACTTAGGTCCTACGTTTTGACCAATTTACTATTCCCAGACAAAATGTTGATGTAGGTATGATTTGCCTGTAGGACTCGCTCAGAGTTCCCCAACTCTTCCTTTGGATACCCTTAGTGTGGCTTTTCTTTTCTTTTTTTTTTCTTTTTTTTGCGGTACCGGGGATTGAACGCAGGGGCATTCTACCTCCGCGCTACGCCCCCGGTCCTATTTTTTATACTTTATTTTGAGACCGGGTCTCACGAAGTTGTGGGGATTGAACCCAGGGGCATTCTACCACCAAGCTACACCCCCAGCCCTATTTTGGAAAGAAGATTAACACCAGGATAACAGTAAGCATCATTCCAAAACCCTGCCACATTCTTATGAAACAACTGAAGATTTAAATATTTTTCCTGTTATAGTTTTTTTTTATTTTTGTCTCCTTAGTCAATTACTGGTGCTTATTTTATTAATTTTTATCATTTTTCTTAGTAGAGAGATATTAAAGAAAAAGTTTAGAGTTGTCATAATCCTCCATGAAATCAAGTCATTCCACTTCCAAAGTAAAATGATTTCCAATATACTTCATGTATTTTAGAAATTTATATTTATATTTAACAATATTTAACAATAAACTTCCAGGAAAAAGAAGATATATAGAAATTAAAAAAGAAGATATATAAAAATTAAAAAAGAAAAATTATAATGAACCAATGAATTAAGAATAAAAATAATTCAACTTTCACATATCTAAGCATATTTTAAACAATTGAAAACTTATTCAGATTTTTAATTTCCTTATTTTGTATTATAAAAAGCATACTTTGGTAATCTAAGACATAAGATTATTTATCTTATAAAATAAATTTTGCTATTATATTTACATACAATAGTTTATTATTATAATTGATATTCATTTCTGGCATTTTATATAATGCAATCATTTTATGATTCAACACAGTGCACTTAAGTATATTATGAAAATGAATAATGTCTTGCAAAAAACTTACCAATAAAAAGGAGAAATTTTAAAAAAGAAAGATATTTACATTATAAAAATTTCTTTTGAAAGTTGCTACTATACTCTAGAAGATAGAATCATTTTTAATCACTGCTAAAAAATTCTTCCATTTTTTATTTTAAATAAGACTCTTACTTTTGATGAATTAAAATATGAGTTTATATGTGAATATATATTTAACAATTCAGAAATATGTCCCCAAATCACCAACATTTAAAGAGAATTTCTGTAATTATTTTAGGCCATGCCATTAAGACCACACTTATTTCCACAGATGGTTATAATGTTCAAGAGGGACAGATTATTTGCAAATTGGAACCAGAAATATATTCCTACTGGAAATTTTAAGAAAAATAATGTTTTTATCAAAAGGAATTAATATTTCAACATTTTTAAACTCTTTTATTGGGAAGTCATTTCAAGCCTAAAAGTTGGATAAGAAATACTGATACACTCTTTACCACAATTCACTAGTTATTATTGTATGAGATTTTGTTGATAAGAGTCTCACTACTTGCTGAGACTGTCCTCAAACCTGCAATCCTCCTGCCTCAGTCTCCGAAGTACTGGGATTACAAGCGTGCACCACCACGCCCGATATTTGGTTTGGTTTTAATTGAAATTTTTTCTTAATCTTTGGTTGTGTGGTGTCTTGTCATGAAATAATTCAGTTTATACATTCCTGGACAAAATACTGTAACACAAAGCCATGTCTTTCATGGAAGGCACAGGGTATCCAGCCAGCCCTGATTGGCAATGCTGTTGTTAATTGGTCAAAGTGTTTGATTTCTCCATTAAATAGGTACTGTTTTTTTTCCCTTTGACAGTAGTAAGCAATTTATTGGGAGACAAATGACTTTTCTAAACGAATCTTCAAAATGATGGTTATAAAATGATTATTCGCTAAACCTATTTCTTTCTTGTTAGTAAGTTTATGCTTGGCATTCTATAGTCAAGTACACACAATGGAATTCTACTCAGCCATAAAAAAAGAACACAATCATGTCATTTTCAGGAAAATGGATGCAACTCTAGAATAGTATGCTAAGTGGGACTAGCAAGTCACAGAAAGTGAAGGGCCACATGTTTTCACTAATATGTGGAAGCTAGAGAGAAACTGGAAAACAAAGAGGACCCCAGATAAATGAGGGGATTCACTAGTGGAATGGGGGAGGAGGACCCAGAGAGGGAGGTAGGGCAGTGGGGAGAAGAAAGGGGAGATCTGGTGATGGAAACTCTTCAAATAATCCTTCGTTCATACATGAAGTTGTTTGTATCGATGTAGACTATGAGGGGCTAGCAGGGTGCGAATGGTAGGGAAGCAGGGCGGGAATGGGGGGACACACAACGAATGCTGCTGGCTGCATGTATTTATGTGTCACTCTGAACTTCACTGTGATGTATAATTATAATTCACCAATAAAAAACATTATTTGCTAACTCTATTTCTTTTCTTGTTAGTGAGTTTGTGCTTGGCATTCCATAATCAAGAGGTTTCCCTCTCCCTCATCACTGTCTATTATCTATCATTTACATCAGCTGTCTGTGTATGCAATTTATTATCAGTCTACACTCATGGAATCCTATTTTAGTATTTTTTAAATAATTCATTTCTATACATAATGATTTTGGTATTTCATCTTGTGTCATGAATTTGGCCATTGGAGCTCCAGTGTCCATATGACATGTCTCCAACGTTTTTTTTTTTTTTTGAGCACTTCTTTTATATGGTATAACAAAATATTGCAGGCTCATTTTATACTTAGCCTGTCTCAGATCTGAAAACTACAATTTCTTTTTTTTTCCATTTAAATTTTAATTTCAGATAAACAATGAATAAATTTTATTATAATCAAATATTATATGTGGTATTTTATGTGATAATTTTCCTTTAGGGAGATCACACAAAATTAAAGATAGAAAAACAATACTTTCTAATCATTTTTTAATTTATAAAAGTAATGCTATAGATTTTTTAACATTCAGAAGAATTTTTATGTAAGAATCCAAGTTCAGGTATTTAAAATGAATCATTGGTTAAATCAAACCAGTTTGATCATGTTGGTCTAGAAATAGCTATATGCTCTCATCATTTTACAATGGTTAGAATATAACACAAACATGCATTTTATCTTTTGTAAGACTTTATTTTCTAATAGATAAATGTGTTATTCTAAATTGTGTAATTTTCCTATACTGTTTCCACTGATCATATGAGCTAATATCACTTCCACATGTTCAGTATCATTAAAAATGTAGTTATGTGTTCAAATAAATTGGATTAGTATGCATTTTCTCCTCTAAAGTATTTGTTCTTGCTAAATTTTCACTTGTAATTTTGTTTCTTCTCGTCTTAAGGAATCTAAACATCCTACAAGAACCATTTTTACCTCTAAAAGCTTTTAACATGAGAAAGAACTAGATTAAATTCAGTAAAATTAATTTACTTAACATATTTATTAAAGGCTGTCTTTAGTGGATGTACTATGAACTCATATAATTTAACATTTGTATTATTGAAATTGACAAAGTAATATACTGATCTGTGTTTTAACTTTAATATTTTATTTAGTATTCCTTAAGGACAATCAAGATAGGAAAAGAATCTCCTAAAAGAATAGACTTTTATTTCTAAATTTTTATATATTATTTATTATTATTATTATTATTTTACAGTACTGGGGATCAAATATGATGTCCTATGCATGCTAGGCAAGCACTCTTCCACTGAGCTACACCACCAACCCAAGAGTGTTTTATACTTCCTTTGGTGTAGTGGGTATTAGTTAATTTTTATTTCCTTGGGAGAGTTCCTCCTCACTCTCTTCTTTTGTCTCATTGGAAGCTGACTTTCATTTCAGGATGGGCAAGACATTTTGGCCTCAACTAATGGAGTAATCTCCCTCCTAGGCCATGGAAATAGGGTCAGAGAAAGACATGGAAATCTAATTAATCTAATCAGACTAAAGCTCATGGTTTAAAGTCAGTATTACTTCTGGAGTTCTCTTCTCCATTTTTTCTTTTCCTACTCACTTTTAGAAAATTAGCCACTGCGTTAGGACAAAATAGAGTTTGATATTGACCTGAAAGTTCCTCCAACCAGGAGCATTATGCATTGCTTTTGCTAGTTAATACTATGATATATTAAAAGAGTGGACAGTAATTTTTCTAAAGCATGCCTTGTGATCAATACACAGCATTTCCTTTGAGGCTTTTTGGAATAGAAATTTTATTTCAAAGAATCAATAGGCTTACAGAATGGTAATTCAGAAAGTTTTTTTTTTTTTTTTTTTTTTTTTTTGT
>PVJS01016498.1:0-37421 GCA_004027185.1 Glis glis | reverse complement strand
ATATATATATATATATATATAGATAGATAGATAATATGATTTAAGACTAGTCACTCTAAAGATACAGATATTTCATTTTTCAAATGGAAAAACTCTAAGTGAATAATAAACATTTATGTTATCCAGATATTTATTATACTTTCATTTAAAAAAAGAATAGAATCATTTCTCTTTCTTTTTTGCCAACTTTACTCCCACAATCTCATCTGTTCTCCACATACATTTGGCTCCAAAGAGGAATTACTCCCTCCAAGCTGGCAGCCATTAACTTCAACCTTTTATTTTATACGGCTCTGAGAGTCAGAGTGTTTAAGGAGTGTTGTTTTGCTCCTGGCAGAATTTCTGGGTTTTCACCTAGTGGAATGTGCAAAAGGGTGTCAGCACTGAAACCCTGAGAAGGGAAAAGCAAATTGCTGTGGAGTAGCCCTCCTCACAGAAGGCTGTCGCGTAAGCCTGTGGCAGGGCTCAGGGATGCCAATAAACCTGGTACCAGTTGTGTGACCTGGGGCCAGTCACTTAACCTCTGTGGGTCTCATCTTTCTTCTCTGAACGATGATCTCACATGTCCTTAGAGTTTGTTAATACTATTATTATAAGACTTTCTATTATAGAATTTCCATCCAACCTAAACTCAAATCCTGAGTCAAGTTGAAAGAAGAGATATATGGAAATCCAAAACACTGGGCTTATACTTACTATATTTACTGTTTTTTTTTTTTTATTGGGGAAGCAGTGAACAAAGTCATCTTAATCAACTATATTTTGATATGTTAACCCTCTTAGAGAAAGTGGCATGGTTAAAATAAAAATATGTTTGAAGACTACAGATAAGATACAATAAGTATACATTCATATTCAACTATTAATAGCTTATTCATGTTAAAACAGTGGCCCCTTCTGCCTAGTAGTCTCTATTTGAGAATTATTTTAAAGGCATTCTGTAAAAGACAGAAAACAATATCCTTCACAAAGTTATCCTCAGATGCTGAGAAGTGTCCAAACTTGCCGGGCGTGGTGGCGCACGCTTGTAATCCCAGTACTTTGGGAGGCGGAGACCGGAGGGTCCGGGTTCGCGGCCAGCCTCAGCTCTCTCTCTCTCTCTCTCTCTCTCTCTCTCCCTGTCTCTCTCTCTCTCTCTCTACTTAGTGAGGCCCTCCGCAACTTCGTGAGACCCGGTTTCAAAATAAAGTATAAAAAATAGGGCCAGGGGTGTAGTGCGGAGGTAGAACGCCCCTGGGTTCAATCCCCGGTACCGCAAAAAAAAAAAAAAGTGTCCAAACTTCATGCATAAATCTACTGAAATATGGTCACCTTTGGTCTCCTTTCAGGTTGCCTCTTATTATTATCATGTTAGCCAACCTTAACTTCTGATAAACAAAGGGAGAGCACTCTTGATATAAATAATATAGTAGATTTAATAACCAAATATAATTTTTCTTTTAATTAAACATTGTTTTCATGATGTGTACCCTTATATCCATCTCTAGTCATAAACTATTAAGAACTTACTTAAATATTGAACTTGAAGTATACCTGATATTATGATATTTGAAATGAATGGGAAAAGTCTATGGTAAAATGAGAAGAGGAATGCAAAAGGTACCCTCATCCAAAGGAGAAAAGAAGTGTGGAATTATCAAGCCATATGCTAGGCGCTGTGATAAATATAGTACCTTTTGGGAAGGCAGATTCTCTCTGTGACAAATTATTGAAAGTCAAGTTACTGAAAGACAGGTGCAAAAAATTAAACTCTTGGCAACCTAGCTGGCACAAGTGTGAAAGTGTTAGAGTAGTTGAACAAAGCTTATCTAATCTGTAAGACATTTTAGTAACGCTATTATTACAAATAATTAAATTAGGTATCTTAAGTGAGACTGGATGAATAGTTTCCAATATTTTATACCAGTCGACCCATGCAGGACTATCCTGATTCTGCTCTCTCAGAGAGTAAAGGCCAAGTGTCCACACCATGCAGGGTTGGCCCTCCCACCTGGAGGCAGGCTCTCTAACTTTCCATCTGAGAAGACAAGGAGAGCAGGACTCCAAACCTTGACCTCCACCTGCTCTCAACTCAGAGGCACTCTGTTCAGTATATCTGCTGGTCTGGGGGAAACTAAGAAAGCCTGCTATGAGGTCAGAACCAAATGAATTAAGCCATTCTTAATACTGCCCCTGGACAAATGCCTCAAATCTGATTTTTTTATTGTAAGTAAATTTCCATGGGAAATAAATTTCCATGGGATGCCCTTTATGAGAGGCAATGTCTCTATGCTCATTGTAAACCTGAACTTTTATATTAAAATATGTAATTTCTTAAAACGCTATGTTTTAGAGAATATTCTCAATCATAAGAGAAAATTAAATTGTAGTAACTGCTGCCTTGATTCTCCATAAGATGATATATCTTAAAAAGAACAGAAATATGAATAAAAGCATCAATGCATATATTGGAAAGGGTATTTAAATATTGTTAATATGACAAATGTATATATCTATTAAAACTAAATGGTTGAGTGCAAATACCAGTGGGTTGAATTCTGTCTTTGGTTGCATATGAATTATATTAAAATTTGGAAGAAGGTGGTTTATATTGTCTTTTTTGTATTTTCTTTATTTTCCCCCCTATAGTGCTGGGGATCAATCCCAGGGCCTTGCACACGTAAGCACATGCTCTACCACTGAGTTACACCCCAGCCCTATATTATCTTGATGTGTTTTTTGCCAGATAAATAATGTAAAATTATGTATAAAATAATACCAGTTAGTGACAGGTAGTTAGCATTACTTTTGGATTTCTCATTATTGCTTTTACTTAGAGGATATTATTCACTATATTCTGCTTGAGGTAGGAAATAGTTCAAATAATGTTTTGGCAGTATATAAAGGTATTACTACTAGTTTTTCTGGCATGTACTGGGAGGGAGGAGGGGATAGTGAGGTGAGATGTGGAGAGAGGTACACCAAGAGCTGTGCACATGTATGTTTGTATCACATGGAACCTCACTATGATGTATAATCATGATAGACTAATGAAAGTATAAAAATATAAATCATTTTATACTGTCATAGAAAATTAAGTATGCTCATTATTCATTCAATAACATTTATTGAATTTGTTGTACAGAGAAAACTCTAAGAATAGAGAGAGAAAAGATGAGTTATATTTCCTCTAGATGCTCATAATGAATTGATAATAAAAATCTCCAAGTGACCTACACCTAGATTACTTAAATCAACACTCATCACCATCACTTAGCAGCTGCAAGACCTTAGGCAAGTTACTTAACCACATTGCATCTCAATTTCTTCATCTCTAAAATAAATATAGTAAATTTAGTTATGTCATAGGGTTATTTTAATGAACAAATGAGTTCATATATGTAATGTGTATAAGTAATATTGGGTATGTTATACTGTGCAAGCATTTAACTTATGTTTTTAGTCATCCTTAAAGAAATGTGTTTTCATAGCAGTGCAGAATTTACAGTAAAACAATTTTAGCTGGTTGGAAAGTCACATGTTGCCCCAATATATGATTTATAACAGTTTATTAAGCAGAAACTCTGTGCTAAAATTCTAGGTACTGCATTACCTTTTAAATTGATTTTCACAAAAATTTCATGCAAAGATATTGTTACGCTCATTTTGTATAAATAAAAACTGAGACTCTAAAAAGCTAAATGAGTTATCCAAATTCACATTGCTAGAAACTGCCCTAACCATGAACTGCTTTCTATTTTCCTCTGAGCCATCTATAAGAAACTGAAGTCTTTCATGATGTTAAAGCAATGAGAATCTTCTTAGGAATTGTGTTAAATATCAATTCTTCATGTCCATGAAAACTAGCTTAAATGATCTTCCATGAGTCAGTGGTTAGCAGTTTCTGTTTTACATTATGCATGATTCCTAGCTGCACTTTGTATAAGCTAATTGCATGGGGCCTCATTAATAATCTTCAGGGTTTTCCGAGTTGTGAAATTTATAGCTTTTGTGGTGAATTATTTCTCACATTTGCACAGTTTGGGGTCTTGTAAGTCGAGTTGAGATACTAAATACCAACATCAGGCACCAAGTAAGGGGGAATAGATTGAACATCGTCTAGTTAGTGATATAAAAATACTAAAAAGCAGGTAATACTTTTAATATTTTATTTTTATGACTGCAGGCATTTTCATACTTGCAGTGATGATTATATCTTACACTGGATAAAAAATAGCTTATATAAAAGTTTCCAATCATAAGCAGAATTCATGATGAGATCCAAGATGTCTTTAGGCTCAAATTCACTCAGTTCTGCACTGATTGTGCAGGAACAAATGAAGGATGGGATTCTGCTGATGATTACCTGGTCAACAGACACAGCGTGGCCTCCTCACAATACCTTCTATTGAGGCATTAAGCTGCTTCTCAGATTAGACTGGTGTTGCCAACAGGTAGACTCTACCAAAACCCAGATAGAGCTGTTTCACCTCCCAGCCAAAATTCAAGTTTAAACTAGGAAGTTAAAAGAAGCATTAGGTGGGCTGGGCGTGGTGGAACACACCTATAATCCCAGTACTTGGAGGCTGAGAGAGGAGGATCACAGGGTTGTAGTCAGTCTCAGCAACTTAATGAGGCCCTCTCCAACTTAGTGAGACCCTGTTTCAAAATAAAAAGTAAAATAAGGCTAGTGGTATAGATCAGAAGCAGAATGCCCCTGAGTTCAATCCCCAGTAACACACACACACACACACACACACACACACACACACACAAAAGCATTGGATGGACATAGAGGAAAGGCAGGAAACTAAAAAGTATAGAGGTAGTTATTTTGATTCAATGAATTTGACACCAAAGAGTTCAATCTAAATATTATTTATGCCATACTCACAACACTATATTTCCAGAATGTGATGAGAAGGATGAGGAAAAGAAGCAGAAAACTCAGTTCACACTCATATGGACTTCATGGAGACATAACTAAGACTGGCTAAAAAGCTTGGGCTCTGGAGCCAGACTGCTTGTGTTCAAATCCAACTGTTGCTACTTATCTATGATATGAATCTTGGTCAAGCTAGCTTCAGCTCTGTACATCAATCAGTTCCCTTGTTATTATCATAATACCTCACAGGGCTGTTGTAAAGATGAAATAAATTAATATTTATAAATTATTTAGTCTTGTACCTGAAAAATAGTGTTTATAATTACCATGTGCACTGATTGGGGGAAATTGGAAGAAGTTTAAGAAATAATTAAACTTCTTTATGACAAGTTATGTGTCTGTTTAATTTATTTTATCCACTATAAACAAAATAACCAAAGTATCATAAATATAAATGTGTAAGAAATTACTACTTTGACCAATCTTTCTACCTTTTATCTACTGGATACACTGGTTAGTGAGGAAACAATCCCACCACTGATATCACAACAAAAGGATTTCAATGACAACCAAAATGTTAGTTGAATTAAGTCTTATCTTCCACAATAAAAAGCTCTACTTATTGGTTAGAAAATTATTTATTCTGTTTAAGATACTCCAAATTTCCTATTTATACTTTTTACTAAGACCTATGAGATTGAAAAACTTGTTTCTAGGGCATTTTGGAAGAAAGTGGAAAAGCCCTGGACATTGAGTTCTTTGTTATGTTACTTCTCAGCTTTGGAATCTATCTTGGGAGTTCCCTATCTAATACAAAAATGTTAGAATATGAAGTCTTTCTAAAGAATATGAAGTCTTTCTTGCATCATATGCTGGAATAATGCCTTAAATTTAAATATATTAGTCTTAGGTGCTTAATGTTTTGCTTATCTCATTTGTCAACTACGATAAAATTGAAACAAACCCAAATCAAAGTAAAATGCTCCATGATTACAGTGACTGTGGCTTTTTCCTTAGATAGCTTCTATTTCATGCTATACATTTTCAAAAATGATCTAGGAATTCACTGAACTTGGGTTTTGTTCTCACTTTGTAAGTTATTGGATTACCTTGTTCAAAAAAAATATTTCTTTCCAAGCCAGTTTCTTCATTTGTAAAGTATAAGACCAGGTCTACACAATGTCTAAGCACCTTCTGGCTTTAGCATTCCGTGTATTTTAAATAGGAGGAATTCATGAAACAGACTTGCCCATGTCTTTCAGTCTTTTAAAATCTTTGCTCTCTTTTCTTGATGTTAAAAAAAGATTAACAGTCTCCCTCAATGTGTAGAAATTTAAATAAGCACAATGGCTTGTCATTTATGTTATAAATGACAACAAAGTGCCCCTACTCCCTAGGAACAAAGATGGAGTCCCTTCAACAAATACATGTACTTCTATGCACCTTCTTTCACGGGACTTCTCCATTACATTTGAGAGACATAAAACAGTGTCCCTAATTCACACTGAAGTGGATTTCCCCTAATTCAACTATGCACAAAGAAAAACAAAATTACAAACTCACACTTAGTTCGCCGAGCACTTAACATATGTAAGGCAAAGAGGTTTTATTTACTGTTCTGTCTTCCACATCATCGGAGACTGTGCACCTCCAGATAATGTAAGAAGCTTGAACAAGCATATATTTCCATGTTGGGCTGATACTGACTAACCCAAGTTCTAGCTTCCAATTACCAAGACCATGAGAGATTAAACAAAATTACTAAATGAGACTTGTTACTACTCTTCACAGTACTGTAGAAAATACCCTTCCCACCATGGCCACTCAGTGAATACTTTACAAATATTATCAAGTGCACAACATGTAAGACACACTGACCAACTTCCTCTTTGGACGAAATCACGCTGTTCAACAAATGTGGAAGAAAGTTTGATAGTTTTGCACTCAACTAGTTTAAGCGACCCTAAAGTAAACTCAACGATAAGGCCAGTTGATAGGAAAAATCTCACACATGAAAAATGAAAATGTCCTCATTTATTATGTATAATGCTAAATGTGGAGTATAAATAAACTGGAGAATTTTGAAAATCCCTCTCATTTAATTGCTGTGAATAGACTAAACATATGCAACAAAACCAAATTATCTTGTAGTTTTTCCTGTCTTAAAAGCAAAGATGGCGGGGGTTAGGGGAGAAAGGGCAGGGAATGAAGCGAGTGATAAAAACGAAGGGTCCAGCCTTGGGACTGTTGCAGAGAGAGTCCGCATTGCAATAAGACTCAACAAACAGCTCTGATCAGAATCTAAGTGATGGGAAACAGCCTGTAGCTTCGAGATAGCTGCTTCACACTATTTCTGAGTTAAGCCAGCACAAGTAACAGCATGAATGCATAATTATAATTATGCACCAGAGTATGCATAATGATCTTAAAATCGGTAAACAAATAAAAAAACATCAGAATGTCTCAGCTATTTTCAGGGTACTGTCACAGAAGACAAAATATGACTAATATTTTAAGGAGGGGAGGCTTACTGAAACTTCTGTATGAAATGTGCAAACTTGAGGAAATCACTGGTGAATCAGTATTGCTTTAAAAGCCTCTTTTAGGAAATTCCACATGAACTAGCTAAGTCAAAGAAATGCAATAGAGTATTTCAAAACATATGAAACAAACACTCAGGAATGCTCATATTTAAAATATCTAGCATCAAAAATAGAAATAATAATTAAGGAACATCTTGCTGTTCTGATATTTGTCTAATAGAATGATGCATGTCCCTGGAATTATTTGGGAAAATATACTGCTGTATGCTAAGACAGGTAAAAGAATTAGAGATGTGCTGGAGATAATTAATGGCAAGTGGGGGATTTTTTTTTTTAATTACTAGAGTCCAAAACTCTAAGCATAAGAAGGTCTCACCTGAAGGTCTCCAGTTGTAAATTCATTTCCTTTATGCTTGCCAAAATGAAGAGGGACCTCTAGTCTAAGGGTAATAACCCTTCATACCTTAAAAGATAGTTATGTCATGTAACTTCTATTTTTTTTCATATAACTTGGCCTTCTATTTTTCAGGCAAAATGGTTTGATGTTCTGGAAACCTAATCTTTTCTCACGGTACTATTTTTACTGCTTTGCTCTGGAACTTGGCCAAGTCCTCCTCATTCTTCTTAACCGCGTCTTACGCGGAATACTTTCTCTTACGAAGTGTGTTGGTAAACCTTGCACTAATTAATGGGTCCTGGAAGAACCTAGTCCATACACGGGGTACGATGCTAAGGATGCTCTGGAGAGCATTCATTCTTCTTCAGTGAGACAAAAAAGGTATCCTGGAACTTCTTTCATCTTTCATTTTTCTTGTCCTTCCTTCCCACCATAATTCAGAGAAACCATTCAACATTCTTTTGTAAAGTTGTTTATTTTTCTTAGTGTCATGTTAGTTATTTCCCTCACCTAAGTTTTTTGTATTATTGATTACAATTCATCAGCTTTTAATCCATAATGGTTTGACATTTACTTCAATAGTATTCATACTGTCCATAATCTTTTCCAGTGTTCTTCTGGTTCCCACCACTCTCCATCCCTCCCCATCTCTTTCTATCCTTTCTCTTACCCCTTCCCTCCCTCACCCCTCCCACCACAACTTACTTGGCAGCATAATTTCTAACCTCAGTCATCATTTGGATGTGTTGCCATAATGAACAACCAGTTGAAATCCTCCAACTAAATCACCTCTTTGGTCTGCCCATTAACTTTTGGTAATATATGTTTTCATTACTGAAATCTACTGAATCTTATTTAAGTCAAACCAATCAATCAACAGATCCAGTACTGATCATCTACTATGGCAGAGGCCACTCCCAAGTGTTGTGAAGATCACAAAAGAGCATGCATTCAAAAACCTCTGCAATATTTTAAATTTTGAATCATGGAGAGGAAAAGTTCAAGAATCAGCAGGGGATAGGAAAACGTTTCCCAAGACAATGAATGGCTTGGCTGGAGAATTAAGAGAAGACAGTTAAGTGCAAAAGTGACTCCGATACTGAGGAAGACGTTTTGGGATGGTGAGGGAGGTAGGCTCTGTCCAAACAGTGGGTGATAATGCATGTTTTCCCCCTGAATTTAGAAGGATAGGAAAGTTATCCTTTTTTAACTTTCCACTGTTTCTCCAGTCAAATGAAAACTATCTTCTTTATTCCAGCTTTCGGGAACATCTGTCTTTTTGACAATATCCTGGTTCACATGCTAAAATGTTACAGACACACAGACAATTTAAATATGTAGTGACCCTGCAGAAAGAGAGAGCAAGGGAGACAGGAAAGTTCACAGACTTTCTAATAAAGAGCCAAGTCTAGATATATTATTAGACATTTTAAAAATTCTTTCATACGCCAGCCAAATATTTATAGCCTGTTTTCAGTCAACAACCTTGTTTTGTTTTTCAGTATTGGTTGGAGTGACACTATTATGTAGGCAATGTAAGATGATTGTGCTGAAGACATTTTTAATCAAAACAGAAAAAAATAGTGCAAACCGATTAAATAAATACAGGGCATTCTACTTATAAATGGTTCATTTGAAAATGCACCCTTTGGAACTCCAAGTGCATTTTTCACAGAGTGTTTCTCAAACCAGAGGCTACAGATCCCTTGGAGTCTTCAATATTTATGGACATTTATTTTTCAATTTGATGTCTTCATTTTGATTCTAACATAGCAATCATGAAACAAATGCACTTTTATAATGCATAATGACAAGCCATCTCTTGCAGTAAAAATGCACATTTGAAATACAGTAAATAGAATACCTTAGTCTATTTAATTTGGTATTTCTCAAATGGAAGTTTAGAAACCCCTGGAAGACCTTGAACCTACTGATTTTTTTAAAAGAATCTATATCTTCCTCAAACTTAGCAAAGAACTGGCATAGACCCAATACTGTGAATAGTCAAGTCTCAAGGTTAGATTACAAGAAGGTTATTTAGCTCTTAATCGAGCTATATATTATGTACAAATTCCTGTGTCCAGGAATAAGGGTTATTTGTTAGAGGAAGGAGGAGAGAGGAGGAAGAATGTTTCCTCATCTTTTTCTAGTCTCAGGAAAAATTTTAATGTGATTTATCTTCCTTTGCTTTCTCCCATCTCTGTTCCTACTCCTAGATTCCAAAATTATTCTCCCTGATCCTTTAGAGTATTTTAGCCTCTTCAACTCCCCTATGAAAGGCACTTCATTTGAGAAATTGGTGTCTGAACTTATAAATTACTCTGTACAGCAAAACAACCTTTTTTCTTTTATTCACCGTGCAAACACACACACACACACACACACACACACACACACACACATACACATACACACACACACAAACACACACACACACACACACACACACACACACACATCCATTCATACAATGGATCAGTTTTCAGGAAAAAATATTTGGCTGAATTAATATTAAGGAATGAATGACCATGAATATACCTCTACCTACTAAGGTATTCCTTGTTTTCAAAACTTTTTTTTCCCTTTCTCTAAATCTGAACAGGCATAGTTTTTCAATCTTCCAAGTTTTTATCTGTCCGCTCATCTTGTTTTTAAGTGTCTCCAGTGGCTCTCTTGGCTAAATATTTGATACTTGTCGAATGGCAAGGGTGGAACTTGGGCATTTTCAAGTTAATATAATAAGCAAGAGGAAGTCAGAAGTGATCTGTAAATAATGTATCAACTCGTCAGCCACTGAAGGCTGACATACTGACTTTTGAGATGTTGTGAGTAGCTCACTGGTTACCAAGGTACCACCATGGAACTGGAATGAACTGTGCTGCTCCTAAGAACTGTGTTCCTCCTGCTTCAGAGAGTAATTTCTGAAAGTGCTGAACTCTGGCAGTGCTGTGTGGATCGTGGCCCCACTGCACAGGGCTGTCACTAATTGGCTGCAGCTGCTCCAGACAGACCTGGTCCTGGCAAACAGACGAACGCTTTTCTCTGCCCTTAGGAAATCTGTCTCTCCAGGTGAGGTTTGAGGCCGTGTGCAGAGCAGTATGTCGAATTTGTTTTCCTGTTATTTGGACAATGGATAAATTAAGTATTTCAATATCTTACATGTTACTAGTCCATCTTTTGAACATTCTGAATATAAGTACTTTTGAATATAATTATTTTCAGTTCTTGATTGAAAGGCCATGTAGCAACTAATATACAATATAAACAAACTCATCTTTGAAAGCTTAATGCAGTTTGGCATAAAAATGAAGTTGGTATTCAATTTCTCATGGCCAGGTGTTACATGCTGGATTCCGATCCACTCTTAAAAACGGGGGAATACAGACTCATTTTTACTAAAAGTTTAAGTAAAAGATGCTGAACTTCATCTATTTTCACTTTTCCAGGGACCCTGTCCCACTGGGTTTCCATATCAGTAATTTCTCAGAACCATAGACCACCAGTGACATCATCTTCAATGTTTTGCTCTTCTTTACAATATTATAAAAATGAATCTTATTCTGTTTTTAATCACAAGCCTTATCCAGCAATCAAGGCAGGTATATAATAAGCTAAGCTACTCTGTAAATCTAAACATTCCCCACAAATGGAAAAGATACAGCCTGGGCTCTCTGATTGTTACTAAGGCGACTATCTAAAATGAAAATCTGATTAACCCTTTTGCTGCCAGTAACTACCCATGTACCACGTTAGCTGACTTCCCTGAACTTATCTCTCCTTTTCCCCCTCAAGAAATTCATAATTGCATCGCTCCAGAGGAGTTATGCTCTGCTTATCCTATCTGAGGCCGAGAGGGCTGTGATGTGTGGTCGTCCCGTCTGGACAGCTAGCTGAGTGGGGTGGCTCATAAGGAAACCGACATCAAAATAGATATTAAGACAGAGGGCTCATGATTTCTCACTTATTTAAGGCATCAGTTTGATGAAATCCTTGACAACCTTAAAGGGTTTCTATTCAATAAGTAGCAGAGTACCAGTGTATTTTCCTTTCACTCGGGAAATGATTTGACAGTAAAAGCTGTATGTTTCACAAACATATTTTGCTCAACTATTTTTGAATGACATTAGCAACTGTTAACATTTGCTAAGAAGAATAATATTTCAAAGCATTATGCAGAGTTTTAGCCAAGAACAAATATCCATCAGGCACTGTCTACTCTCTTTCTACAGTGAAACAAAAAAAGGGAGTTCAACAGCCCAGGGGGATAAGAACATAGATTTCCATGTACTTTTAACAATAGGAGACTACACACAAGGAATTCATTAATAGTTTGATTTAGAAATCTAAATCATGTAATAAAATAACATAAAAATCCCTGTGCCTTTACATTATTAGCATTCAAGTTTCTTTAAAACTCTCACTCCCAATTGCCTCTACCCGCTCCCCCACCAAACTTTCTAGAATGATGACTGGATGGTTTCGCCTGGCCTCCCCACTGGAGTCACAATGGTTGGTTTGTTATTCCCCACTCATGGCTTGATTTCTTCCTTCCTCTTCTGGTTAGGTCATTCATTCCCTTCATCCTGGATTCCCTCCCTGTTACTCTCTATAATGCAGACCCACTGCTTCCCTCAGACCTTGTTCAGCTCTTGTTGCCCTGAGGAAGCATTTCCCAATTAACCTCCCTCCCTCAGTTCACCCTTTTATGTCCCCTCAGAATATAATTGTGCTATGCCATTTTGTACTTATTGATACATTGCTTGTAATTGCTTTTTTCCCCTCTATTGTGTCTGTGTCATTGCATTTGCTTCTATTTCATTTGTCTACATTCTATTCCATGTGCTTCTGCCTTCCGTGTTCAAATAGTCTTCGAATTTTTGTCATTTCAGAAAAAGCATCGCTGGACTCCATGCTGGATAGTTCATCAATAAATACTTTATGGTTAATTAAAAATAGGTAACATTATGAATCACATTAGCTTTCTATGGCTGTACAATTCTTCATATTGAGTTTTCTAAAGTAACAATACCACTAGCAAATGACTCACATATCTATACTGCCAGTTCATAGATGATCTCCCATACCCACTCTTCCTATAAGCATATTTCTTCCTGGATGTTTATATTTCTTTTTCTTACAATTGTGTCAAGTTTAATATGTTTAAAATGAAATTCAGCTTCTGTAAAAATCCAACTTTCCCTTCATATCTACCTATTTCTATTAAAGTTACTCACTAATTTTAAAATCTTTTAGTAAATCTAGCATTCATAACAACTAAATATACTCAACTTTTGCAAATGGTATTACATAGAAAGAACCCAAATAATGCTTGCTACATTAACGAATTACACTTTGGACTGGATGTTCACACAAAGTATGCAGTGAGCCTTCCTTGTGGGGATTAATAATTGAAGTCAACATGATCAGAAGTGTAAAGGAACATGCCAATGAGAATTGTTTTTAAAGATATTTAATTAATGATATATTTAAAATATATTAACTACACATAATTAAATAGGTGTTTAAAAAACGAAGAGATATAAAGATCTAAACTGAGATCTAAAGCAGTAGTGCTGGTTACAAGTTTGGGTAGCCAAAGGAAAGTGAACACAAGCTTGTTTAATTGGGAAAGCCATGGGGTACCAATGACCTGGCAGAAGGCCCTGATATAGTGAGATGGTAAGGGGAGGCTGTCTGCTGCCGTAAATAGCAACTTTAAACTAATAGTTCTTAAAGGTGGCTTCCTCTTGCAGATGTTTAGGGATCTAAACATGACTCATTAATAGGAGGATAAAAGATACCAATGTGTGAGAGTGGAAGTGAGAAGAGGTATTCTGAGATGTCAAGGTCCTCTTCTGTTGCCTTCTTCTCAGATCCCTCATTCTCATAAGACAGCATTTACTACATTTCAGTGTACTTCGGAGGTATTGCATGACATTGATAAACCAAGTTTCAGGTTAAAAGGTTAAGGTTTTCAGTCATCAACCAATGCGAGAAAGGCAGAATTATATGAAAGATAATTTAGACCACTAAAATCACACTGTTAAGGTTACCTATGTACAAGCCAAATCCTGCAAATCTATAGAAAAAGTCTAAGAGATAGCTGAGGGGGAGAGAGTGTCTATAATATGTGAAGATTGAGAGGGGCCTATGTAGAAACCTTAAAATTGAAGAAAGGGAAAATGTTATTAGCTTTATGAAAAAGTTGATATAGAGCTGGGTGTGGTGGTGCGCACCTGTAATCCCAGTGCTTGAGAGGCTGAGTCAGGAAGATCTCAGGTTCCAGGAGAGCCTCAACAACTTATCAAAGCTCTCAGCCCTATTTAAAAAAATAGGGCTGGGGGTGCAGCTCAGAGGTGGAATGCCCCTGGGTTCAATCCTCCACACCACAAACACACACACACACACAACCAAAAAAGAAGTTGATATAGTCTTAAAAAGGGAGTGGCTTATTCAAATCAAACATAGCATAGTTGAAGATAATTTGGAAAGGGGTAAACTTCAGTTGAAAACAAACTTACTTTATTCTCCACACCAAAAAATAAGTAAACCAACCGACCATCCATGGAAGGAACCATGAGCAGAGTATCAGCAAGCGTTCCTCTTTTTATTAGGTATGGGATCAGCTAAATTGTTTCTCAAAGCTTCAGTCTTCTTACTTAGAAAATAAGATTTTAGCCTGGTGTGGTGGTGCATGCCTGTAATCCCAGTACTTGGGAGGCTGAGACAGGAGGAGAGTAAATTCAAGGCCAGCCTCAGTAACTAAGGGAGACTGTGTGTTTCAAAATAAAAAGGCCTTGGAGTATAGCTCAGAGATAGAATGCCCCTGGGTTCAATACCTAGCATCAGAAAGAAAAAGAAAAAAGAAATGTAGAAGAAGAAGAAAAGAAGGTTGCACTAGTATTCTTTGAGCTCTCACATTCTATGATTTGGCAATGGTAAGCTAAAATGGGAATGCTACCAAAAGATGACAGGATTTTCCAGAAGATAGAGAATATAGCCAGTATTAATACTACTGTATTAATGTACTGACAATGATGGTTAGTATTTATGGAGTGCTGGCTCTATGCCAGCATTTGTGCTTTGTACTTTACATACTACATAACCTATTTTAAAATTCACAAACTACGTACGTTATGTTGATACCTCCACACAAGCAAATCAGTCAAATCATACACAGAGAAAGGCGAGGTGGCCTGGAGCCACCAGCTCAACAGCAATGGGATTCGGGCATTTGATTCCAGTTCCTGGGCTCACAGTCACCAACCATATTCCATCAACCCAAAGTGAATTAAGACCTGAAAATTATGTGTGTATATAAGTATGTATGAATAGAGCCAGGCGTGGTGGAACACGCTTGTAATCCCAGTACTTGGGAGGCTGAGACAGGAGGATTGCAGGTTCGCAGCCAGCCTCAGCTACATAGTGAGACCCTCGCAACTTAGTGAGACCCTGTTTCAAAATAAAGAATAAAAAATGGGGCTGGGGGTGTAGCTCGGAGGTAGAATGCCCCTGGGTTCAATCCCCAGTACCACACACACAAAAAAATATATATGAATATACACAAAAAATGGAGAACACATTAATTAGGACTAGGAAATCATTTTCCTAAAAATAATACAGTACATCTTCTCAGGGTGAGGGAAGATAATACTTAAAATCAGACATTAAAAACCAATAAATATTTGTTTTATCTTTATTTTACACACAAACACCCACCATTTCTATTTTCTTGTCCTTGGATTATTTATTTAATATATAAACAACAAATACACGAGAGGAGGAAGAAGCAGCTATTCTTAATTGAATAGAGAAAATGATATGTTATAGGAAATTTATTACTGTTTAAAACCAGAGCGCCAGTGACTTCCGTACCAGGTAGATTAAGAAAATGACAAACTTTGCTGTGGATCCAGCAATCATGATTCAGAGCAACATCAGGTGCAAGAGGATCAAGGAAGCGCTCAGATAAATAACCTCCAACTAAAAACTATGTTGGGCACCCAAGAAAAATGCCCAGAATATACTGAAGTTAGTTATACCAAAATCATCTGCATATTGCTGAAGACAGAGAGCACTATATAAAGACAGATGTAGTGTTACATTGGACAAGTCTCAACAAATCAATATAATAATTTGCCAATCAGGCTGTTATGACAAATATCTCATTAGATTATTAAAAGTTTGCATGGAATAATTAAGAAACCTTATAAGATACTAAGATATACTTTGCTTCCAAAGCAACACAGAAATTAATTACAAGGGATTTTCAAAAAATAATTTCTTTTAGCTCAACCTTTAGTCCCATTTTCTTTTTTTTTTTTTTTTTGCGGTACCGGGGATTGAACCCAGGGGTGTTTTACCTCTGAGCTACACACCCCCGGCCCTATTTTTTATCCTTTATTTTGAAACCAGGTCTCACGAAGTTGCAGAGGGCCTCACTAAGTAGCTGAGGCTGGCTGCGAACCCGGATCCTCCGGTCTCCGCCTCCCAAGTACTGGGATTACAAGCGTGCGCCACCACGCCCGGCTCTTTAGTCCCATTTTCTTATAGCTCAACCTTTAGTCCCATAGTTCAACCATCAGTCCCATTTGGGATTGTTTATCAATAATATTGATGATGTAGATGAAGCAATAGATCAGTTGCTAACTTAATTTGCTGGCAATAATAACTTAGAAGGAATTACTATATTCAGATATAAGTCACATTTTTAGGTACCTATGCTATTTAAAATATTACATAAGAAAAATATATATATTACTTCCTTTTTAAGGAAAAGACTCTTTAGTTATTAACTACACTTCTTTGGTAATGAAATCAGGGCTCAGAAATACATTGGCTCATCTAAGGTCAAGAATTCAGAGAGTAGTAGAGACAGGATTTGAACCTAGGTCAAACTCTCACTATCTCAGTAGCTTTGTGGTGGTATTAATAATGTAAAATCTAAATACAGAGTTGGGGCATTTTAAAGATTTGAGCAAAATGGCTACAGAAACTACAGCTTCACATAAAGTATTTCAAAGTAATTTTCTTGAGAATGAAGAAGAGAATGGAAATGAACATTTATTGAACTCTGCAAGTACCATGCTAAGATTTCTTTTTAAATGTTATTTAATTAATTCAAATGTCCAGCAAATATTTATTGGGTTTGTTTAAGGCACTGGTAAAATATTAGTGAAACATACAAGATATCTTTCCTTGTGGAGCTCACTCTGTTTCAGGGAGAAAAAAATCAACACATGAACAGTGTCTATTATGTAACTTTAGGTAAGGTAAAGCTGTAAAGAGACAATCACAGAGTCTTGTGTCTGCTTTGTTTTATAAATAAGTGGTCCAGAGAAGGCCATGCAAGATCTGAGCATGCTTCTGAATGAAGCCCAGTAGTGTGCAGGTAAAGATCTGCAGGTGGAGTATCCAAGTCAGAGGGAACAGCAAATGCAGATGCATCAGGTGGGAACTGGGCATTTCTACAACAGAAAAGCGACCAACGTGGCCACAGTGAAGTCAGCAAGGCTGAGAGTGGAAGAAACGAGTAGGAAAAGCACAGATTTTATAGCGCCTTGCAGGCCATTTAAAGGGCTTTGGATTTTACTCCAAGTGTGGCAGCAAGACATTGGATGGTCTACAGAATATCAGGCTACAATTTGCATCTTAAAATTCCATACCAGCTTGTTAATGGGTTTGGATCTAGAATGTCCCCCGAAACCTCAATGCAGCAATGTTCAGAGGTGAAATAATTGAATCCTGAGGTCTCCAACCTCATCAGTGGATTAATCCACTAATGGATTAATAATTTGAATGAATTTACTGGGTGGTAACTACAGGAAGGTGGGGAGTGGCTGGAGGAAGTAGGCACTAGGGGCATGGCCTTGGGATTATATCTGTCTGTAGTCCCTCTCCCTCTCTCTCTCTCTGTGCTTCCAGCTGCAGTGAACTGAGCTGTGTCCTGCCACCCTGATGTTTCTGCCTTGGAGCTGACAGATGATGGACTGAACCTCTGAAATCATGGTCTAAATAAACATTTCCTCCTCTAAGTTGTTCTTGTCAGGTATTTCGGTTGCACTTATGAAAAGCTAATTCAAAACTGCTACCATGTGACAATCAGTCTCTTGGAGATTTGAATGAATGAATGAAGGCACATGAGTTAGGTTGCTGATGGGACCTGAGCCAGGATAATAACCTTGGAAGTACTAGAAAGTGATCAGATTTGAAGGTAAAATTCATTGACTTCTGGGTATAAAGTCACCGAAAAAGGAAAAGGAATCAGGAAAAACTCCCAGGTGTGGAATCAGAACAATGGTGTGAACTGTGGTGACATTTATCAAGAGGATGATGATTCAGAGAAGACCAATTTCAGACAGTATGAGTTCTAATCACCACATCTTTATTTTGCTATAGAGACATCAAATCACTCTGAGGAAAGCCTGGGGTTGACATTTAAATTTGGCAATCATTAGTTTATTGATGGTGGTTGAAGCCTGAGGTATGAGATTATCTAAAGAAAAGTGTGGAACCCCAAGACTGAGTCCTGTTACTTATCCATATTCAGAAGTTAGAGTCTCAGCCAAGGAAGCATAAAGTGTATCCAGAACGATGGGGAAAGGAATGGCGGGTTGTGTCAAGGGAACCGCGTGATGAAAGAACTTCAGGAAGGAGGAATGGAAGGACTAGGCAGAGAAAGGCTCACTTAAGCCTTACATTTAAGCAGATAAGAATGGAACTCCCATCTGCTTTTATTTTTAGCTAAAATAAAAGCATAAAAATTGAATAAAATTAAAACATGAAATTGAGAGATGTCAGTTAACTTTCCCAGGTCACACAGCTAATGAGTGATATAGCTGGCAGTCATAAGGTGCTGATTCAAAATATCATTATTTCCACATTTTCATAGTATCTATCTATCTATCTATCTATCTATTTGCTGTGCTGGGGATTGAACCCAAGGGCATTCTACCTCTGACCTACATCCCAGCCCTACTTTTTATTCTTTATTTTGAAACAGGGTCTCACTAAGTTGCAGAGGGCCTCACTAAGTAGCTGAGGCTGGCTGCAAACCCGCGATCCTCCTGTCTCAGCCTCCCAAGTACTGGGATTACAAGCATGCGCCACCATGCCCGGCGAAGATAGATATTTAAATACAGAGATGGGAGCTATTGCAAAGTTATTCTGAGGAAAAATTTTCATTAAGATGAGTCATTCACAATTGGAGCTTCCTCTATCAGAGAGAACCAGCCAAGATGTCCAGCAACAGATGAATGGATTACAAAACTATGGGATATGTACACAATGGAATTTTACACAACCATAAAGAAGAACAAAATTACATCACTTGCAGGGAAATGGATGGAATTAGAGAACATTATACCAAGTGAGATTAGTCAGTCACAAAAAGTGAAAAGTCGGATGTTCTCCCTAATATGCAGAAGCTAGAGAGAATAGGGCATAGGAGGGACTCCAGACAAAGATGGAGACAACCTTAGATGAGTAAAGAAGGCAACCTAACTGAGGGAGATGGGAGGGGGGAAGAGGGAAACACCCTAATGCACAGGATGTACATACACAAACTTATCAAAGTCAACTACTATGCTGAGCATGAGAAAGAGGGAAGGGGGAGGGAATGGGAGTGGGAATTGGAGGAGGGCTAATTGACCGATGTGTGCATGTATACTTCTACCACCCTGAAACTCATCAAGATGTATGATTATAATGTACCAATAAATAAATACAAAAAGAGAAATATATTTATCTATTAGAGAAGGCATAGAACAATTAACAGCATCTTTTTATGGAAAAACATAACCTTACAAAGATGCTTCTCTTTGCCGCAATTTATCTGCATTGACAATTTTGCAGGACTTTTTGTCAATGCACATTAATAACCTTGATAAAAATTTTTATTCTGTCTTCAGTCTGAAGCATTAGTATGTTACGTAGATTGATACTATTTATGCACGCTACTAACTCAGTGGCAAAATATCTGAGCATCCCTATACCCTGTACAGTAAGCAAGAATCTAGGTAATTCTAAATTCAGAACCCACTGCTGAAAAATGCTCGATGACAAGTCTTATTTTATGTGAAGTAACTAAAGCAGAGCCACCTTTTGGTACGGAATCCCTTTGCTATGCCTAACACCATAAAATTTTTGGCAGCAAAGAGCTGCCATATGGAGTCACAATGCCTACTACTCTGCTATGCAAAAAATCATGAAACACATCACAGTGATTCCCTGTGTCTACCAAGCAAAGTTTAGTTTGTTAACTTAGACTAAAGCTTTTAATAATAATTTATCAGTGAGCTTTTCAGAATGAATTCCCCAACTGGAAAGGACATCATACAAAAATGTGACTTAAGTTAAAAAGGAACCCTCTGTGAGCTTTGGGTAAACAGCAACAATGACAAGAAAGCCATGGATGCCTCTAAAATTTAGCCTAAAGTATAATACATAAAATGTTCGGTGCTGATGCATACAAATGCCAAGTTCATGGCCAAAATTAGCAGAAGAAAATAAAACCTGTCATGGGGAAATACATACATAATATGTGTACACAATTTATTTATGTACAAATGCACATAAAATGAAAGGGCCTCGGGAAAGGAGGAAAGGAAGGAATTGGTAAAATGAGGCTCAGTTAAGCCTTACAGTTAAGCAGGATAAGAATTGAACTCTCGCTTGCTTTTTTTTTAGTAAAAATAAAAACATGATAATTAAATCAAATTATAACATATGTATCATATTCATGAGCAGTTTAATGCAGTAATTCACTTTTTTTTGCGGTACTGGGGATTGAACCCAGGGGCATTTGACCTCCGAGCTACACCATGGGTCTCGCTAAGTTGCAGAGGGCCTCACTAAGTAGCTGAGGCTGGCCGCGAACCCGGATCCTCCAGTCTCAGCCTCCCAAGTACTGGGATTACAAGCGTGCGCCACCACGCCTGGCTCAGTAATTCACTTTTAAAAAATACACAATAGCTGGGCTCATGCTTTTAATCCTATTACTTGGGAGGCTGAGACAGAAGGATCACAGGTTGGAGACCAGCCTCAGCAACTTAGTGAGACTCTCAGGAACCTAGTGAGACCCTGTTTTGAAACAAAACAATAAAAAAGTCTGGGGGTGTAGCTTGGAGGTAGAATGCCCCTGGGTTCAATCTGTAGTACCACACACACACAAAAAGCAACATTTATGAAGCCATTATCAAAATGCAGAATCAATGAATCTTAACTTGAAATCTTGAGATTCATCTGAGTCAGGTTTGAGTTAAGGCAAGCCTCTTTTTTAGAGTACGTCAGGCAGGGAATATAAGCAGCAACAATTATTACTATTAGGCTTCATTTACTCAAGTTTTAATATTTCTAGTAAATGGGAAAAGAGATAAACTTATTATTTTATAAGGTATCATGTCCATCTATCAAAATCTACCTTCTTGTAATTTACATACACAGAATAAAACCAATCATTTTTCTGCTAGAGGGCCTACAGGTCACAGAAGCAGTTTATACTGTCTCCAACCGAAGGGGACACTTATGAAATGTGTACCCAGATCCCTACTTTTCTGAAAAATGCTTCTCTACCTTCTGGCTTCGGATGGGCCTTTCTCCTGTGCTGGGACCCTAAGTCCCTTCCCTAGAACGAGGGTTAAGGGCATGCATCACTGTGGGTGTGAGTATGAGCTGTTAAGTTCGGAGCTTCTCTCCATTGAAGAAGAAGTAGGAAGTGAGAGGAAAGAGAACTGAGCCAACTGGCAGAAATCAGGGACCATAAAAAATGGTGAGGGTGTGTTGCTGGTTCTGGAATCTTTGGTACTTATAAATCTTGAGACTCAGCGAATTACTACCCTTCATTTCCATAAAATACCCCACAGTTCTGATAATACATATGTCCTTTTCCTTAAGCTGGTTCAACAGTATGTCCAGGGCTCACAGCCTAGCTCATGCTCACTTATTTCAACCAACTTTTTATGAAATATAGTAGCCCATGTTGCTAATCCAGGCACCATCCTCAACTGCGTCATGTGGTACCAATCTTCAGAATCCTCTGTGCTACTTGGGTCCGATTAGTCTCAACATTCTAGTCCCCACATAGAAGGAGCATGGAAGGAACGAAAGACAGGGATGTGGTATGAAACTGCATCCAAATCTGGGTTACTTTACCATCAAATGCATTTGGCTATCATTTAGAATTCAAGAGTAGGGAGGCCAGAGGGCATTAGAGCATAGGAAAGAGTAAAATAAGGAAAGGAGAGTAAAGGGAGTAAAAAAAAAAATAAAATGAAATGTCACCATTATACCTGACTTTGGCCATGAATAGACATGTCCAAATCCAGTTAATTAGAGGACAAGCCTGGGAAACAGGTGATGAATTCTCTGGAGTCCCCTTATAGACTTTCCCAGGCAATAATGGCACTAGGAGCAGCCATCTGTGGGCCCTACCATGTGCCAGCTACTGGGCTCGGTGTTTTCATATGTTATCTTGTTAATTCTTTGGCTTAGACATCTTTGGGGTATGTTCAGAGGAATAAAAAGACTGCTGGCTATTCCCCAGAGCCTTGCAGTATGGAGCATGGCTTCAGGTGGCGATTGTGAGAAATGATTCTTTGCTGGCTGCCAAGCGTAAATTCAGGGGAAGAACTGCGGGTGAGAGAGGGAGGAGGAAGATGGCTCACCCAGGGAACCCGGGGGACTTTGTCATTGAGCTCTGCTGGACTGGGAGGGGAGAATTACAGCCGAATACTGAATGATGATTTAGTGCTTAGCACACAATAAAATACAAAATGAGGTCTAAATTTACTTAAAAACATATTCACAGTGAAAAGGAAAAGGCATTATTTTTAACAGAAAACCTAAAAAGAAAAAGACATTGCGACAATCACACTAAAGTCTCAAGGATTCATTCACTAATCAGCATTCCTGAATCTATCCTGGAGTCATGACTTACAAACTCAAGATTATTGCAATTAAAAGCTTTAGATATACATTATAAATAAGCAAAGGCAACACATCAGCCTACATTTTACCAAAATAGTAGCAAAAGAAGCACAAAAAAAGGATTTAAACATTTCAAAGAAATAAAAAGGGGGTAATCATTCCCTAAATCTTTCCAGCTTATTAAATAATAAATTTATATTATACAATTTATCATAAATTAAATAAAAATGAAATAAAAATAAACTAGTGAATTCAAGAGAACAAAAATATTAAAAATACTGCAATGAAGGGGAAAGGTTTCACCAATACGATGCCAAAACATAATAATTAATTGAAAGAAAGAAATTCCTCTCTAGCCTCAATGATTCCACCGTCTCTTTTGGTGTGTGCAGATTTTCTTTATTTTTTTTAAATCTTTCTCCTGGCATATAAGAATGAAAGAAACAAAAAGGAAATACATCTTACAAAAATTTCAAAGTACAAATTTTATTCTAAAATCTATCATTCATGGACCATAGACCGTCTCCCAATACTGAACTCAGCCCTATAAACAGAAAGCTTCTGATGTATTTTTTATCAAGTACAACTTTGTGTTTTCAGAACATCTGTCGTCACACTATAGACTAAAATCAACAGGAATATACTATCTTAAATACTTGAGCAAAACTCAGTAAAAGATACAGTAGGCAAACATTGTGGTCGGCTCAGCAGTGATTACCAACTCATGCTCCAAATTCACTATAAAATGAAAATCAATATTTCCACAAGTTCCTGCAACATAAAAGATAACCTTCATTGATTTTTCTAGACTTAGGCCTCTCTGATAAAATCTAATATAAATTTTCAACCATGAGGATTTGGATCAGAGCAGGGGTGATAAGTCCTGCACATCTCTTAAGAGGTGGAGAATTTTTTTTTTAAAGTGCACGTTCATACTATTTATAATTTGCCCTGTGCAAGTGAAAGCCTTTTCCACCAGTGCTATCAGGAATCTCTTCTAATTTTTATTACTGTGAGGCTAAAGCCTGTTCCAGATAATTTGGAAATTTCAGGGGAGTTGTGATAGGGCTGATGGTGCAGCCCTGGCTGACTTGAGAAAGGAGCTAACCGGTAATAGCCTCCATGGCTGTGCTGATTAAATGTTGCCATAGATGAAAGGCCTGCCATTGCCGCAATAAATTAACCAATCACACAAATCCCAAGTCAGTGCTAATCCTTCCTTGATACTCTGATCCTCTGATCAGCTCAAGGAGGTAAAGAAACTGGCTTGTGACGCTTGGTGCTCTAACCCCTGGATTTCATGTACACAACAAGCTAATGATATCTTGCTGACCAGTTCAATGGGATGAACTTCTCTCAAAACCCTTAGGGAACACCACGGCCTTCGTTAAAAAGAAAAAAAAAAAAAACAAGGAAGGAAAGAAAGAAAAAAAGAAAGAAAAAAAGAGAAAAACTGACAAGCAGATGGGAGGTTTTGTGTTTTGTTAGGAAACTGCCGGCAAACTATCCAGCACTTGTTAACTCAAACAATCATGTGGCCAGGACCAAAGTGTGACATGTTTTGTATCATTTAGGTGCGGATAATGAATCACAAAAGGACAAGGATCAAACAGAAGTGGGAATACTAAAGAAAGCCAACTGCAGAGAGTGGCATTTCAGGAGAGCCATGTGGCCTTTTTTTTTTTATTTTGTTTTGGGTTCGGTGTGGAAGCCACTCCCCAATGAGTATACTGGGTTTTTAGTAGACCCACATTTTGGATTTCTGTAAATTCTGTTATGGTTGCTATGTTCCATAACAACAGGAGTGCGATTAGAATCGGATTTAGGGATCCACTCATTTAATCAATTAGCAGAAGGGCTGA
This sequence comes from Glis glis, assembly GCA_004027185.1. NCBI lineage: Eukaryota > Metazoa > Chordata > Mammalia > Rodentia > Gliridae > Glis > Glis glis. Next base: position 12,830 of record PVJS01016498.1, on the reverse strand, counting down.
CCACATGCAGAGTCTCCTGTTAATTATGTGAGGGCTGCCTCTGTAACAGAGTTTGTGAAATCCAGTCTGTGCAGGGTGCGTTCCTGGACTTCATAATTGGGGAAAGTTTTTTTTTTTTTTTTTTTTTTGTAATTGGTTACTAGAAGTAAGAAGGCTCTAGGGTTTTCCTCCAGGGTTTCACATATAAAGAGTTTTTGAAAGGACTTCATTATCTTTCTTGGTCAGTCCCAAGAAATTAAAAATGATTCTTTTATAAAGGTGATGTAGGAAGAAGCAGAAAGATGTAGGAAAAATCAGCATTTTGGAAATGCAACTAGAGTTTATTTAATATGAGAAGCTGAGAGGTATTGTAAGAGAGTCCTATGAACATATATTAAATTACTTTAGTTTTTGAAGGGAAATGAAGGGAAGAATCGATCATTTTTCCAAAGGGGAATTTTAAAAGTCATCTACTTGGTCAGTAAAGTTTAACCATCTTTAGGCAATTTGATGAAGCAACACTAAGGGATTGCAATTATATTTTGGTAAGTGGATATTCTAAGTTGAAAAACGCATTTGTTGTGATAGATTAAAAGCCCGTATAAAAAATAACAGTAATCATTCAGATCAGCTATCGTGTATAAAACTTCCCTGGATTTTAACCATCTTGTCATTCACCTCTTCTTTTATTTACATGATGATCATGTATGTGTTGTACAGCTTTCTCAAGTGACCTTCCCAAAGGCAGTCCTCCCCACTGCTGGACTAGAGAGAACGAGCTGGTTGTAAGGAGCAGGTCTCATGGGAATTAATTAGTCAGAATGCTAGAACACAGCTTACTCCCTGCAAGGCATTCTGGGCCAACATCGCAGAGTAACACAGCTATTTCTGACCAAAAAAAAAAAAAAAAAAGAGAGAGAGAGAGAGAGAGTGAGAAGAAAAAGAAGTGGGGGGGGACTTTTTTCCAAGAACAACAGATGTTATAACAGTCCAGAGAGGCACTAAAGTAAGTTTTATGCAGCAGAACAACAGGGTTGGAAAGAACTTAAATAACGATCCCTTGTAGAATTGAATCCATTTGAGTTCTCATCTGATGCCTCGCACCTGCAATATCTATTCAGATTTAATATTTATCCTCATTAATAGTCTTGGATAATGTAGTTATAGTACAGCAGTTCTATGAGGAATTTGATTCACTATCATTCCCAAATGAAAGACACTATTCATGGGAAAAATTAGATAGGAGACCATTTAACACATGCTGGACCATATAGAGATTTTCTTACCAACTTAGGAAAAGGAAAACTCAAATATAGTATTATGCTATCCTTTTATTACTAAATTAGAATGGGTTCATAGCACTATCATTATTATTATTATTATATGTAGCTACCCTGAACAGGACAAAAACAAGGAAAAGAAGTTGAAATGGCTTTAACTTTAGAGAAAACAGAATTTTTCTCTTTTGACTTCCTGGCTGTTCTTACTAAATAAGAAACTACTGTGCTTTCTTCTACTGTTAATGAAATACACATGGCATGTTCATGAGACAATCACACATGTGAGTGAGCACCTAGGTCAGCTCCCTCTTTCCGCATTAATGTGCACATACAACCTTACAAGCAACACATATTTAAAACATATCGCCGGGGGTGGTGGCGCACGCTTGTAATCCCAGTACTTTGGGAGGCGGAGACCGGAGGATCTGGGTTTGCGGTCAGCCTCAACTTGCGCACGCTCTCTCTCTCTCTCTCTCTCCCTGTCTCTCTCTCTCTACTTAGTGAGGTCCTCCGCAACTTCGTGAGACCCGGTTTCAAAATAAAGTATAAAAAATAGGGCCGGGGGCATAGCGCGGAGGTAGAATGCCCTCGGGTTCAATCCCCGGTACCACACACACACACACAAAAACACAAAACATATCAAACCCATATCCTTAGTTTTAAATAAGTAGACATAGTTCAGCATTTTGTTTTTGTTGTAATGGGAATGGAACCCAGGGGCATTCTACTCCTAAACTACACTCCCAGCCCTATTTTATTTTATTTATTTTTTTATTTTGAAACAGGGTCTTGCTAAGTTGCTGAGAGCCTAGATAAGCTGCTAAGACTGATTAGGAACCTGTGATCCTCCTGTCTCAGCCTCCCAGGTACTAGAATTACAAGAGTGCGCCACCATACCTGGTGTATTTCAGCATTTGATATTACTTTTACCCAAATTATGTGAATCTCCAAGATGACAGGAAATATATACAGAAAATAAAACATCATTTAAAAAACTGCCCATATCAACTCCTGCCAATCCAAGGTTTCTTCTTGATGTTCAGTGATGCTAAATGGAACCCAGGATAACAGGACCCTAACATTCAACTTCAACCAAAAAAATCAACACATATTGGTAATGCCCTTAGCATTCTTATGTACTGGGTAAGTTGTAGCTATTACACCAAAGAAGTGTCTTTGGCAATTGACACACAATCATGTAAACCTGAAAAAGCAAAAATACTTCAACGTACTTTGCAATAGAATTCTACTTTGTAATAGAAAGGTTAATAGCATTAGTTTCTGGAGTAGAGAAATAGGAAGAAATGGAGGGAGTGTGTCTGTCCCTTTCTTGGTGCCACATGCTGAAAATTGACATAGACACTCCTTGCTTATTTGAGGTTTTAGAGGTAAGGAGCCCAGACCCTCTTTCCCCACCTATCTTATCTACTCAAGAATCTCATAACCATAAAATAAATGAAAAAAAATCAAACAACTATCTGCTTCCCAGAGACCTCCTTATCTATCAGGAGTTGTTTTATATGATAATTAGAAAGCAGTTAAATTCTTATAGGAGATAAATTATTTAACGATTATGAGCTCTTTTCTAACCACTGACACGCAGGCTTTGGATCCCAAATTAAGCTAAGAAACTTACACAAGCTTCAGAACTAATGCTAAACTTGCAAAAATTTGCACAGGAAAAGAAGAATACCTTCTTTCCTTAGTAAGCAGGAGAGTGCCTGTCTCTGCAGCTAGACTCAAACTGGGATGGCACCAGCGGAAGCAGGCAACCGTTATAAATGGGCTGCCCCCTTCCCTCCCTCCTTCTTTTCTTCCTTCTCTTCCTTTTGGAAAATTCAGAGGTTGAAAGCAAATCCTGTACTTATTCTCTAATATTTATTATCTGTTTTGTTTTCTCCCTTCTCTTGGTGATTTTCTTTTTGTTCACTTTTATTCCTTTTATTCTGAATAGACCAGGCATGAAATGAAGAGGGGTCCAAGCATGTTTTCACTCCTGCGATATCCAACCTGCTCGTCCATTCTGACAAGGAAACTGTCACTGGCCATAAGTATTTACAGAGGACACAGACACAGTGCCGATGACATACCAAAACACTTCACCCATTTTAGTCTATATTATTATATAAATGGTCATTTCCATTTTTGTTGTTTTTTTTCTTTCAGATAAAAGTATGATAGCTAATTTTGTTTGTTCTGTTTCATTCTCACTTGGTTCATATTGTTTTAAAATACTCCTTGAGCCGGGCATGGTGGCCTATGACTATAATCCCAGTACTTGGGAGGCTGAGGGAGGAGGATTGCAGGTTTAAGATTAGCCTCAGCAATATAGTCAGGCCCTCAGAAACTTAGTGAGACCCTGTTTTAAAATAAAAAATAAAATAAGTCTGGGGGTATAGCTCAAAGGTAGAATGCCCCTGAGTTCCATCCCCAATGCCACCCCCCCAAAACATACCCCTTAATTCCAGATGATATTGAAGCCAATTATAAATATTAACATTATATGTTCCTCTTTGGGGATTTAATTGTGAGGAATACATAGATTAAAAAGCTATAAGGAGATGGTATGTGCCCAACCATATGGCTAAAATCAATAAAAGAGATGGTATAAGCCATGAAAGTGAAGGGAAAAAAAAAATGGCCAAAAAGTTCATGATATTTAATGTTCTCTATCTCATCACCATTGAATAGAAAATTAAACTCAGATTTCTTACCCTGGCATGGGAAGTTTCACATTACCTCCTTGACCTCCATTGATCCAGGCCTTACTCTAAATTGTTTCTGTTTGCCCCCACTATTTTTGTTTTATCTTTTCATGCCTTTATACAGGTGGTTATTTCTGCTTACAACTTACATTCCTAATTTATTTTCTAGTAAATTAATCCTTCGAAACTTTTCACCAAATTACCTTCTGGAAGTGTCCATGGGCACGTGAAACAGTGAAATGTTCATTTCACACTCCCCCTTGGGGGACGATTGTTTTTTATGGTTGGCCTGTGTCTGGTCCAGCTCCCTTTGAAAATAGTTCTTATATGTCTTTGTGGGTAATTCCTCCACTGAATACACATAGGGGAGTAACCCAGGGGCCTTCCCTCCTCATGTAGTAGCAGAGATGTGACCCAAGCTAGACTGATAGGGCATTCCCTCCCTGCACAGACTACTGCACAAAGAAAAAGACCAGAACTTGTTGGAGCTCTTTCTTGCCTATCGAAGTACCTGATAAGACTGTACAATGGTCCCTACTATTAGCCATTACCCACCCTCAAATTGCCTTGATTCTTGTCCTTTTCTAAACTTGGTCCTCTGACCTCCCACTGATTCTGTGAACTCCCTCATATCCTCTCTTTAACTTTTGTTTTCACCTAAGCCAGCCAGAGGTTCTTTCTACTGCTTATTTTGAAAAAGAAGCCTGACATGGTGGCACATGCCTGTAATCCTAGTACTAGAGAGGCTGAGGCAGGAGGATCAGTTTCGAGGACAGCCTCAGCAAGTAATGAAACTCTCAGCAACCTAGCAAGACCCTGTTTCAAAACAAAAAAAATAAAAATAAACAAATAGGGCTAGGGATATAGCTTGGAGGTAAAATGCCCCTGGGTTCAATCCCTAGAACCACACACACACAAAAAAAAAAGGAAAAAGAAATAATATCTTGTATAGATCTCCATCAGAAATCACCTTGTAATACTATACTTACATGTTTACATATCTGATTTTCTCATTAGAGAGAGCCCTTTGAGGACAGAAACTAAATCTAAGTCATTTGCATATCCTTAGACCTTTGCCCAGTGCCTGGCTCATAAGTTTTCAAAAAGTGTTTTTTTTTTAAACAATGAAAGACTGAAAGACGTAATGAGTGAATCATGATTAACATGAGGGCAAAAAGAAGGTCATTATTAAAATGAAACTGTAGAGAAGTAGTATACAAATTAAAGCTGTTAAGCTTCAAAGTCAGACCTGAGTTCAAATCCATGATTTGCACTTTAATTATCAGAGGACTTTTTGAGGCGTGACTGAAACCTCAGTTTCTCCATTTGCAAAATGGAAGAACTATATCAAACACACAGAGTTGTGAAAATATGCAACAACAAATCACTAAGCTCAGTCTTTTGAACTAAGAATATTAACTATTAATATTCAGGTTATTAACAAAACCACTAATTATACATTAGAACTGTGAGTTGTTCCAATTTAGAGCTGAGCTATTGCAATAATAAATAGTTAATATATTCTTAAAATGTTTTAAAAACATCATTTTAACAATGCTGCAATACTAAAGAAATGTATATTCTGTTTTAAAAAGTATGATCAATTTAAAATTTATTGCCTGACCCTGTTAGTGTGAAGAATCTTCTAAAAATTAATTTTTCCTTTGAGATACTGGCACAGTACTGTTCCCAAATGTAAGAGACATCAACCACAGGAAGAGTTACTATCCTGAAATAAGGCAAGACTGCTGCAAGCCTAAGTGCCTCATAGGAGAAGGGATGGGCTGGTTTAAAAGGAATAACTCAGGCATTTTAGTTTAAAGATGTCTTTAAAGATCTTACTGCATTCTTTGTAAATGAACAAGGTAATCAAAATTTAAAGTTTTGACTACAATAACCCCAGAGCCCCTGGAGAATAGTCAGTGAAATATGAGAGCAGTTTTAATACCTAGAAGCCCCGCTGCATTATGGTAAGGTCAGTGGAGGAGCACTGTTGAGACTCGAGGCCATAATGACTCCATATGGAGCCAGAGAACAGCTAAAGTAATAAACTCTCCCACGATGATTTCTTTGCTCTTTGCAGTGCTAATGTAGACTGACAGTCGCTCATCTTTCAGGGCATGTTTTACTTGAAAAATCATGATTTTTTGGCAACTCTGATTAAGATCTAGAAATTCAAGGGACGCACTGGCTCAACCAGCAAAGTTGTGTGCATAGGGAGTGTGTATGTGTGTGTGTGTGTGTGTGTGTGTGTGTGTGTAATATTTTAATGTAACTGAGAGAAAGTCTGCAGTCCTTGACTTGTGCACAAAGATATTTCTTTTTTTTTTTCTTCTTTCCTTCTTGGAATGGAATACTCACTGAAGAGAAACTGGCATTAGCTTACATGGTAATAAGATGACTCTAAATGAGGCATCTGAGGACAGAAACATTAGAAATTGGGGACAGCTGCGGACAGCAGATTTGGGACACTGGTATCATGTATGTAACAAATCTTTATTAATAAGTACATTAAATCCCATATTTTTCATTTATAACTGCTGCATAATTTCCTGTTAACACTTCATGTAAATTCCAGATAAGGTAATAATTTTTTTTTCAGAATTCTATTTCTGTTTCATTATATGTCCTATACGCTGCCCCACAGGTCAGTTGCATGATTGAAGTATTATGCCTCATTAAAATTCCACTAGTTAAAACATGGAGACAGAATTTGGGTAATTCTTTTCTCCATTACTAGAATTAACCATTCCAATACATTCCTGGGCTCCCTGAACCTCATAATTTATGTATACATGTACACCCACACCCACGCCATTTAACAAGTTCTTAAATAGACACACATATAAGAAGCATATGAGACCCAGATATATACTGGTCAAGGGGTCTCCATGTCCTAAACTGAACGCTCTTATCTTTCTTTTGCTCCAGTGGCTGAAAATCCTTGCCCCACCACCTCCCAGTTCAGTATTTCTAGCTAGCAGCTGCTATCAGAAACCTAAATAACAAAAATATGCAAACTTGCACACTAATTCCCTTTGGAGATAGATCTTGGCTGCAGCCCTGTCATAAATCAGAGAATTTCGATATGAAATGAGGCAAGCAGCTCTAATCATTTCTGCATTTCAAATTGGATCACTGGCTCAATCACTGGGCTTTTTTAAACTGCTTGCCTAAGAGCAAATGTGAGGCAGGAGATAATTCTGAAGACATCTCTTCTTTTGTGGCCGTAGAACTCTTTTAACTGTTTCAAGACTGAAGGCCACATTTCAGTGATAATAGCACAAATCTGCTGGGAGAGATAGGAATCCTTCAAGACATCTTCCTCCTCTTTCAACTCACAGAATTCCATCAATATCTGCATATATTATATATATTAATATATGTGTGTGCATATGGGTTTTGTGTGTCTAAAAAGGAAAGTGTGGGGGGGGGATAAGAGAAACATCTGACATACATCCAGTCTATTTCTCCTTAGAATTTCCCGTTTCTGACACGAGACAGGTTTCAATTGCACCATGAGATAGTTAACATTTTGAAACTGGGAAAATGTATTTCAAATCAAATGAAACTGTATCAAAATATGAAAGATGCTGGGGATGGCAGGACGGGCTGCCCATTTGGCCACCCTTCAACAGTCAAATGAGGAATAGCAAAGTCCTTTAACCTTCCCAGCTGATTTTTGAATTTTTATGATGATTGCATTTTTATATTTTTGCATCTCAGATAACCCTTTCAAAACAATGAATCAAGGGAGGGAGGGAGAGAAGGAGGGAAGAGAGAAAGGGGGGGCAGGCCTCCGAGGCAATTACTGAGAGCAAAGAATCCTCTTGACCTTTTGATATTTTTGCTTTGAGTCTCCCTTCTTTCTTATCCAAATGATACTAAAGTCTTGTTGTGGGTTTCCTGTGCTCACTCCAGGGCTTTGAAATGGAATGCAACTCTGTGTTTCAGAGGGTTTTTGTATAAAGTCTTAGGAGCTTAAGAGTGATCTGATTAAAGAGTGAAGCAAAGCTGCTTGTGTTTTGAGAACAGAATGAAAATGTTTATCAATTTTTTTTCTTGGACACATTAACCAACAAAATTAGCAATTTATCTGGTTTTTATTTTACATTTTATTTTCACTCTTTAATGGCTGATATTGCATTTTACTTCTGGGAAGTCAGGGTAGCAAATTTACCATTTCTTTGTTATTAATTGTGTGGATTGGGAGAGTGTCGATGTCATGCGGATACAGGTGCTGGAGGACTTTAATAACACTACTTACATTCTTATGGCGGTCTAATAAATGATGCTGTTGCTGGGGAGGTTAGGTACAGCTTTATACATTTCATGTCTACTCAGCAACATGAATAAGACTGCATTTTTTTGCTGCATATTTTTGGATTCATTAAGAGAACCCAATTTATGAAGTTTATCAAACAATATAAAACAGAAGTCTTTAAATAAAAATTTTGTAATGTGACATTTTGGCATCTATGATTTTTCTAGTATACAAGTTTAAAACTGCATTAAAGATTCAAGGTATTGACATTTTTCCATTGTTAATTAAAAGCCATACTTATAGTATTAACCATGTAAGCTCCACGGTCATAGGATGGAGACTATATATTAAGAACAATGAAATCCTACATTTAATAATCACATTTTTGACAAAAAAGTATTACAAATCAAATGCTTAAAATCATTTCTTAACATTTAGGTGCCACTTGGTTTTTGTTTCTCTCACTTGTTTTTGTTTCTTTTTTCCCCCAAAATAATTAATTCAAAGAGAATTCCATGAGGTTCTGGGAAGTTCTGAACATTTAATCTCATGAATATATAACATTTATTGTTTACAGCCAGTTTGTGGCCTCCGCAGAGAAGGAAAACATCGGAACCAACACTGATTCATAGCCTACATTTACTTTTTTCTCTGAGAACATTCAGCTAAAGCTTCGAGCTTTAGTTAGGAGTTAAGTCTGAAAACTGAAGCTATTTTAAGAGAACAGGGGTGGTTGTTACCCCACTAAGTTATCTATCCATGACTGATAAATACTTCTAATAACCCTGCATTATCCATCTAATCCCTCCTATTTTTGTTTTCCTGGATAGGTACCAAACTACGAAAACTGTAGCAGAACTGTGCATGTACTCTTTCGACTCTGATATGCTTACACCTAAAGTGCCCCCTGTGTAGTGTAAAAGGAGTGGGCACTGGTAAAAACTTAGATTTCCACTGTGTGTGTGTGTGTGTTTCTATATGTGTATGGTTACTTTTTTCCGGTACCATTACATAACGTCCTCAAGGTAATGTTCCAATCTACCATATAGCCCACCACATCCATTATAGGGGATGCTTAAAGTTTTGGATAAAACATTTTTCTTCTTCAAATTAAATTTCTAACTCAATGACACCCTTGTCTCTACCCATGGCTCCCTGCGCCATTTATCATGGCCTGAAATAACCAATACAGCATTCTAGGAATAAAACAAACACAGCATTTTTAATATACCTGTAACCAAAATGAGAAGCATTGAAAAACAGGTAATGAGATTGGAGTATGACCACAGGCTGTGAGCTGTATGGTACTTAGGCATTTTGGCCCTGAATATTATGATTATCCTGCACGGATCTCCTAGTTGAAATAGAAGAAAGGATAACAATTTTATACAGCTGGAATGCATAAGAGGGAGTTGCTCAGCTTTAACACATCACAGTAACCTCGCTGGAAACTGAATTAAAATGTGACTCTTCAGACAAAAATCCCCCCTCACTAACAGTGCTCTGGGTAGAGTTCAGCAGGGGGCACTGGCCTAGATCAACAGAAAACCAAGGCAGAAAAATAACAGCGAGCCGTGGAAGCCAATGGGAAAAGGAAAAAGGAAGATGGCATAGTTGTAAACAAAATGGATCAGAGGATGAATTTAAGAGAAAGTGTTAAGTGAAGAAAGAATATGAACAGCAGTGTGGAAACAGGAGAAAAAAGAATAAAGCAAGTAATATGTTAGGAGAAAACTGAAAGATAAGCTGGTAGTAAAGATGACAAGGCAAAATATACTTGATTCAGACAAAATCAAGTACTATTTTAAATTCATCTAAAGGATATCACAAACATCTCCTAAACCTTCTGCCTGTACAAAATTCAATGTCCGTATTAAGCAAATCACTAATTTCCCTTAAACTTAGCTTTGGTTGAGCTTTGGTGGCACTGTTAGCTTCGAGTGCAAAAAATTATTCTTTTCCAAGCATATATAAAACACAGTCTTATGGCTGGTAGGTATTGCCAAGGTAATTTCCTTGTTGAAGCTTAAGAAAATTATTGTTATATGGACTTAATAAAATCTGTGTGATAAAATTGAGGGTTGTAATTTTTAATATGCTGTTTCTGACAATCACTCAACGCATGATCCAATGACAATGTGCTATAACATTAGATGGTTGAAAAAAGATCATTTCATAAATATTGATTGTAAATTACCAAGGGGAACTGGAAAATAGTAGGACTAGAGGATGCTCCCTGGAGTTTGGATTCCAGGAACTACTAGGGTTTCTCTCATCCTTCACTGAGCATTCACCTTTCAGTTGACTGTCCAGGTTAACTGCTCTGTAACATTTGTTTGAGCTAAAGGTTTGAAAATACAATGGGATTAAGGATCCTTAAATCGCATTCAACCGTGTGTGCCATGTCAGGCATTCCCTGACTTCTGCCCGTGAGCACATTCTCAACAGGTCCATGAGGAGGGAGCACCCAGCCTCCCCATCATTGGCTGTCACCTAAACTTGCCCCCTGACTGGCCTGACATACATCCTTACTCTAAGAATTTAGTAAAAGACTATCTTAAATGGCATCCTGCCTGTGCGGAGGCAGTGTGGTTAATCTTTGACAAAAGAGCATTCACATGTCAACAAAACAAATACCTAATGGAAGGCCCTACTGCAACAGAATAAAGTAGGCCATTCAAGCTGCCAATAAAAAAGAAATTTAGAAAAGATTGAAAGTTTGATTCCAGCATCATCATTTCCACTGAGATTGAAGTCCAACCCAAATCCACTGCTCCCCCAGCCGTCCTAAACTGATGTGCCCAAGGCCCCAGGTCAACATAAAGTATCTTGTGTAATGAAAGACTTTCAAACTGGATGAACTGAGAGAGGGTATCAAAACATTCTGTTTTATTTTTATGTGACTTTCAAATCTAAAACATGCTTTGGAAATTATTGCAGAAACAACTATTGAAAGAAAAACATTAGTTTTTATTTTCCAATCTTTCTAGTTCCTTGACATTTAGTTGTCCATCTCAAGAAAACTCATATCCCTGCCCCATATATGTAAGGAGATTAATCCTCAGAATAAATATTATCTAGTGGATTTTAATTCAATTTTCTCTTGCTTATATATTTTATAAGACTCTATGGCTAATATCCAACTAATATTTCAGTTTCTCCCAAATGCATTTATTGTCACTAAATCTAATAGCCAAATAAGCAAGAAAAGAATACAAGGTCAAATATAAGAGCAAAAACAAAAAAATAAAGTGCATAGATTTAACTTGTCCTGAGGTGGTATTGTGTTTTCATAATTCACACTACTAAGTTTGTCTTAAAATATTCTATTCCAGTAGTTCTCAATGGGGAAATTTTGCTCCCAAGAGACATGTGACCATGTCTGGAGACGTTTTTGATTGACACAACTAGGGAGACAGTGCTAGCATCTAATAGGCAGATACCAGGGTTGCTGCCAGACATCCTACAGTGCATAGGACAATCCCCACCCAAAGAATTATCTGGACCAAATGGTTTTTATTGGCAAAATTGAGAAACATACCTTAATCCCTATTACTAATCCATAGTTTCTAGTTTATAATTTATAAAACTATGGAATAGTTTCATTGCTATTTGTGCTTTATAAATATGCCCATATGGAAACCTGAAAAGGGAGCTGTCAGCAATTTCATTTTGGATTATATTGTACCTGCTAGTACTTTTACAATGTAAGGAAGAGTCAGCATTTTCACTACATGTCATTTTTTTCCCTTGGTTTTATGATGGGGGGAAAACGTATTTGGTATGCATCCTCATGCAGAAAGCCTTTGGGCTGTCCTGCTGTTACATTTAACATAGTCAAGTGTCCACAGCTGTATATTTGAAATAAAGTCTAGTTGTTTTGCTCAGAGCTCAAGCCGTGTTTTATCTTAGTGTTACCAAGTATCATCTTCACTTTTATTCCATAGTGGTGCCAATCATCTCTAAGAGTGTTAAGCCCAATGCTTTGATCTCTGTAAATAGTGCATAAATAATTTTACCCATTCAGATTAAGACTTCAGTTAGATGATAAACTCCATGAAGACAGGTATAGTTTACCTACTTTTCTTTGGATAATAAAGTCAAACCTTTTAAAATATGTTTTAACATTCTATCACTTCCAATACAGAGATCCAGCAAAGCTCAGTTGCATAAGTTTCTGTAAATAAAATTGGAAGGAGTTGGATTAAAAAAAGGTGGGGAAGGATTGATTATTTCTAGTGCTAATCTTTTTTTGGCAACCACCAGAAGAAAGATACCATTAATGAATCAAAACAAAATAAAACATTGCATGGAAATATTTTGCACTAGAGTCCCAAGTAAACTAAGTTGATGATTAAGTGATTCACTGAAATACTTTAAAACAAACTGAAGAGTTATTTAATCCTTATGAGACAACTCAATACTTTCTAAAGCTTACTGTGTTCTCTTTTGCCTGAGACCTTTGCACATTAATTATATGCCCCATTCACTGCCTCTCCCAACACATGCTACACACCCATGCACATACACATGTGTGTGAACACACAGATACACACGGACAGACACACACACACACACACACACACACACACACACACACAC
>PVJS01016497.1:0-37413 GCA_004027185.1 Glis glis | reverse complement strand
CAGAAGGGCCTGACCTTGACATAGCTTAACTACAAATGCTTACTTACACATTTGAACTTCTGTGGAGCTCAGATACTATGCCAGTGAAGTCCAGGTACTAGTCTCCACCTTGCTCTTCCTTCCAAATTCAGAAAATAAGGTTCTATTTATATGATACTGAGGAAATCTCTGAATTTCACACTTAGCTTTCAATTGGTGATTAATCATTCTCAGCCTGTATCTTTTATATCTGTTTTCTGGAAATATTCTGTGACAGTGCTCCACAGCACATCTCCTCCCAACTTGGCACACATTCAGTGACATCCCCTTGGCAGCTTGAAATTACCAAGGAAATCATCAAGCTCTACAAAGGAGGGCTTGACCTATTGTCTGTTAATTAGCTATGCTTTAAAAAGTGGAGGAGAAAATATCAGTGATATAGTCAATGTAAGCGCTTATCACATTAAGTACTTCTTACATTGAACATAGTACCAAAAAATGGAGGAAATATTCTTCCAATATTTGAAAACTATTATTTGTTTCAGCAAAGAAATCACTCATATCATTGACAAAAAAGTCCTATCTGACATATGTCTTTGTTGTTTCACATTCCTATTTCTTGTAATTGTAAACAAATTATCAATCAGCATTCATTTCAGAGCTATACTCATTTATCAGTTGCCATCAGGAGTCTGGAGAGAAAAAATGTCAATAAAAACATCCAGTGAGAATCAATTCCCTGTATGGAACTTATAATAAAGAGTACAATATATTTTATTAATATTTGCAAATTGGACACTATACATCCATTATATCAGATATTTTATTATTTTTATTTGAAACTTGTGTGCTACACATCCTTTATATCAGTAAAATATATAGAACCTATATGTATACACACACATACTCTTTTTTTCAGAGTGATAGTTGTTAAACATTTACTATCACACAACTAATACCACTCCATCCTTAAGTGCCCCCTTCACTTTACATTGTTCTTATAATGCTTTGTTCTTGAGCATAAATCCTTTGAACAACCAGAAAAAAGAGGACAATTGGAGTATCAGTGTCAACACTGAAGATGTTTAATGGAAACACCACAACCTCTGTAGCACCATGTGTCTTTCCATAGTGCTAGAGTATTCTGAATGCAGCCATATTACAGAGGAATGGAGCTAATTAAAGAGTTTCATTGAATGCCCTCACTTCCCCAACCCCTCCACTGTTTCCAAAAGTGCAATCTTCTTGATGTTGATATTTATGCTTCAAAAAAGTTATTATTAGTAGGAAATATTGAAGGCAATATACCTTATTTCACTTAGGAACCAAACTCTGTAAGGATCCATTCTTTAACTGTCTTCAAATTCAGAAATGAGATGGTTGTCACAGTAAAATATATTAACACACTTATTGAATTGAAAAATAAAACCAAACTTTTTCTGACAGGAAGTAAGTCTGATTTGGCAGCGTAGCCAAATCAAAAGTAACTGCTTTGCCAAATAAGTTTCATGACAGACATTTTCCAAAATTGAATGAGTTAAATGTCAAGTCCCAAGGTTTTTACAATTATGTTTAAGGGGTGTGCAAGTATAAAAGCATTTTATCTGAAGTATTATACTGGTCAAGGTATATTTAAATCAATAACATTTCTGTTTTCTAACTATATCAGATTAAAAGGTTGCCTCTAAATAAAAACTTAATATGTATAATTAAATCATTTGATGTGTCTTAGAATGTAGCTCTAATAATTTAACAAATTCTTTTGCAAATCCAATTCCTTTCTTTAACAAAGAAATAAAAGAAGGAAAAGGAGGAGGAAAAAGACATAACCAAGTTGTTCATTAACTGATTATACAACACTTTTTTTCTTTTTTTAATGTCAGTCAAAATCTCTTTGACAATATTTTAAGGACACAATACAGATCAGTTTTTAGAAAATTTATCTTTCAATAAATTTAACTTCTTTCATATTTCAACTAGCTTCTACAGAACAGAATCTTTTTGGTCAATTTTATTTTTCTAATTTCTTCCTTTTATAATTTGTGTGTGTGTGTGTGTGTGTGTGTGTGTGTGTATGTGTGTGTGTGTGTGTGTGTGTGTGGTACTGGGGATTAAACCCAGGGGCATTCTATGTCTGAGCTACACCCCCAGCCCTATTTTATTTTCTATTTGGAAACAGAATCTTGCTAAGTTGCTGAGAGTCTCACTAAGTTGCTGAGGCTGGCTTCAAACCTGCGATACGCCTTTCTTAACCTCCCAAGTACTGGGATTACAGGCGTGCGCCACCACACCTGGCTTCTTTTTATACCCTTCTTGGTGTGCTACAATTATACATGATAATGAGTTTGAAAGTGCTATAGACATACATGCACGCAGCACTTGGTGTATTTCCCTCCAGACTCCACCCTGCTGCCCACCCCTCCCCACACATATTATTGAGATTGATAGTGATAGCTTCTTATATGGATATAGTGTTATTTGAATTGTTCCCTTCATCAAGCCTCTTTTTCCCCTTTCTACCTCCCTCTCCCAGGCACCTTCCATTTTTCTTCTAGTCTTTCTCCTCGTTTATCTAAAGCCCCTTTTATTTCATATATTCTATCTAGCTTCCATACATGAGAGAAAACAAACCAACCATTCTTGACTTTCTGAAACTGGCTGATTTCACTTAGAATAATATTCTCTAGATCCATCCGTTTTCCAGCAAATGACATAATTTTGTTCTTTATGACTGAGTGAAGTTTCATTATGTGTACATACCACATTTCTGTTATCCATTCATTTGTTGATGGTACCTACGTTGGTTCCATAAACTGTGAATTGTGAATTGTGCTTCCATAAACATGGGTATGCATGATCATTATAGCACTCTGACTTTAATTCTTTTGGAAAGATACTGAGGAGAACTGTAGCTGAGTCATATGGTTGTCTCATTCCTAGTCTTTCGAGGAAACTCTATGCTGATCTCCATAGTGGTTATATTAATTTACAACCCCACCAATAGTATATAAGAGTTCCCATTTCCCCACATCCTCTCCAGCACTTATTATTGTTTGTATTCTTGATGATTGCCATTCTAATCTCAATGGATGATAGATCATGTTGATTTTGGTATAAGAAAAAAGAATTCAAAGAATTAAGTTCAGTTGTTAACTGAAAATCTCTATTTCCACTTACATGTAACTGTAACCAAAATTTATCAGTGATTACATATAGAAATGTAAAAATGACATAAGAATCAATGCTATTCCCTGGCTTATTCTAGTAATACATAATATTTATTTGAAGAAATAAAACTATTGTTTGTTTCATTAAGAAATGCATTTTTGATAAAGCTGTGTGAATGTGTAAAATATATAATTCTTTAAATTATATGTATCTAGATTTAATATAATTATGCTGCTATGGGTAATGCTTTTAAAATAATTGTAATGATCAATCAATCCAGAATAATTTCTAATATTTAAATCTTATGTTTAGCAGAAATGAAAATTTATGTGCTTTATTTGTTCTTTTGTAATCTGTCTAGATATAAATTTTTAATTTAATTTTTGATTGGTAAAGAGGATATAATTAAGAACAATAGATACTGTAAGCATTAAAAGTTTTAATTTTTAGGAAAAAAATCTAAGATAAGTGAAATAAAAACAAGAGTAGAGACGTAAAAGAAATGATGTAACTGTTTGATTAAGAAGTGTTTGTTCATGTATTTTTACATTGATAATGTGGTATCAAATCACAATGAAAGAGTCCACTGTAGGCAGTTAAAAGAATAATTTAGGCATTTTATTTTAAGATATTAACTTTAAAACTGCATGATGAGTATTTTCCATAATTTTTGAGGTAGTACTTGAGCTATAAATAATTGGAGGCACTAAACTAAAACATCTAAAAGAAAGAGTCAAGAGATGATTAAGACTTAAAAAATAATTAACCTAATATGTGGGGTTTTGTAGAACAATATTTGGGCATCCAGAGGTTCTTTGATAATTTATCAGTGTAATTCTGTAAAACTAAAGGACAAGAAAACCTGGTAGCTGATTTACCACCAAGGAAATTCTCTAAAACTATGTCTAAGGAAGTATAAATATTCATGAATACTACTAATATGTGGGAAATTAGAAGAAAAATAACTTTCTGACACAACTAGGCTGTTTTGTTTAATTAAATCATGGAAATTGTGAGAGGTTTGAAATTGATTTAAATGCTTTGGGGACTGGGCAGCATGATAGTTGTTGAAAATGGCAGTTGGATAAGTAGAAGGTAATTGCACATTGTCAGAAAAAAGTTTGATTCTGCCTGGAAATAGATTCCCTTTGAAAGCATGCAGTAACCCGTGCTCTGACTTAAGTGGTTTCTCCCAAATGTTAGAATTCTTAGCAAAGAGCGTTTTCTCCAACTCTGATGATGGCTAAGCAGAGTCGATATGCTACATGCAATTCTGCTATTTTAAATGTTTCTTTTCCCTCCTCTTTAGAACTCATTCCGGAATGTAAAAACTAGGTTGAATTTGAATGCATTTTCATGCCCTTGGGAAATTTGTTCTCAAACAAGAGTGCTGGGATATGTTATTAAACAAAAAATTAAGTAAAAGAAAAGAACTAGCAAAGAAGAATTGTTGCAACATTGGGCCCCATGATGGAGTAAGAGCCAAACAGAAACAATTCGTTATCAAAGACTTTCTTAAACATTCCTCAGTATCATCAATCACCATTTACTGATCATTTGAGATCAGCAACTATGCCAGTTCATTTGCATATTACTCAGAAGTACAACAAAGTAAAATGGAAATCAAATGCATGCTTTTGGTAATTATCATTATTAGACATCTCAAAGACTACTCAGTTTTCTTTAGAAAAATGTGGAACCTTGATGTACTAGGACCTCAGATTCCTTTTAACATTTTGGTTTGCATCTTGAAGAAGCAGATCAGAAGTGTCCATTTTCCCACATGTCTATCCATTCATTCCTGTCCTGAAGCAATTTACAGTGTAATACAAGAAACTAATATTATCGAAACAAATGCAAGCACAAGCATATAATTGCAAATTGTGATGAGTGAACAATTTAGATATGGCACTCAAGGAAGACACTGAAATAGTTCCAGGTGAGCCCAGGCCTGAATCCCCACAGGAAAATAGCAAGTGCCAAACAATTAAAACAAAGCCAGAGGCCGGGCGTGGTGGCGCACGCTTGTAATCCCAGTACTTTGGGAGGCAGAGACCGGAGGATCCGGGTTCGAGGCCAGCCTCAGCTCTCTCGCTCTCTCTCTCCCTCTCTCTCTCTCTCTCTCTCCTTAGTGAGGCCCTCTGCAACTTGGTGAGACCCGGTTTCAAAATAAAGTATAAAAAATAGGGCCGGGGGCGTAGCGCGGAGGTAGAACGCCCCTGGGTTCAATCCCCGGTACCGCAAAAAAAAAAAACAAAGCCAGAACTTGGTGGATACAGGGAAATGTATAAAGATCAAGTTAGGAAAAATAGACAGAGACCATATTTTCATGACTCTTTAAGGAGTATGGGTTTTATTTAAAGAGTACTGAGATATCAACATAGGATTTTTTAAAAGAGAAGGACGAAATACTCAGAATCATGTTTCAAAAATACTTTCCTGGTGGAATTGTGAAGCATACATTGGCAAGACTTTCATTTTGGGTAGCAGAGTTTATAAAATACCATGATGCACCCATACAGTTTTAAATATGGATAAAACATATGTTCAACGTATTCTGGGCTCACAGGATAAGAAAAATGGGATAGAAAAAGAGTCGATGCTGGAAAGAGGAACAGAAAGTGGAAAACCAGCTTAGACATGGACTTAGTCACTGAAGAAGCCAGGAGTTCCTTCAGAAAGTGGGAACATTTCAAATATCACTGAATTTCACATGTCAATCTGCTTCTTTCAAAGGGAGCAGTTAAAGTGAGTCAAGGGATCCCCTGCTGGTAGCATATCCTGCCACCTAGCAAAGAAAAAGAAACAGAATGTCTCCATAGTAAACATTCCAAATCATATTCTCTTGTCTTTATGCCTATGGTTTGGAAAATTTTAAATCCAAAAGTCATGCTTCCCAATTCCTTGTTCTGCGGAGTCTCCAACAGAAGGGTCTTGATACCAGTGTGGAGCTGGGCTTCCGTGAGAATGGAAGTACAAAAGAAGAGAATAATATAGTCAATGATACTTGTTAAAATGTAGTAAGGAAGACTTATTCAGGATCATCCCAATAGGTACAGAAACCACTATAATGGGATTTTGCTCTAAGGTACAGAGAGATTGCTCTCATTGCCAAATATAACCTGGATGAGTGGCAATTTATGGCCAAGGAGCTGGGGGAAGTGGGGACAATGGGTAGAAAATTACCAAGAGGAAACTTTAGGGCTAAGGGGACTCTGGTTAAATCAACCCAATAGGATTCTTGCTGAATACAGGCCAGGATGATGAGATGTAACCTGGGGGGTGGTGGAGGATGAGGAACTGGATCAGATATCAAGGGTGATGAGATGACGATGATATGCTATGAAGTTCCTGTCAAACTGATTTAGCCAGGTTCTTTGCTGAAACAGGATTTTACAAGCACGCATACAGGTGGGCCTAAGGAGAAATTGCAGGAATCTGACTAAAATTTGGCCAAGCAAAGAGTCCTTGTTAGAGGAACCTCTGGAGCCAAGCCAAACTGGTTCAGTCATGATTCTCTTGAGCCTGTAATTTATAGTTTGTGAGTTAATGGAATTCCATAATCACAAAATGGAATTGAAAGCAAGTCCTGAAGTCTTAAGACAATTATCTCAGCTACAGTATTACTCTCCTATCTCAGGGTTTATTACTGTGAAATTTAAAAAAAGAAAAAAAATCAGATACATGCTGCAGCAGCCTGAGTAGGACAGAGACAGATGGACAGAGACAGAGAGAGAAAAGAATATCTTGGTTTTAGTCTCACCAGGTCCAGAATCCATGACCTGGGAATTTAAACACAAATTGTAAAATATACCCAAAAAATTAATTTTGACCCTATGTCTCTACCAAATCTGGGAGATACACATCTATTCAAACTACCTCTTCCAAAGTGTGTGTGTTGGGGGTGGGAGGGTTAAGACATACTCTCCACGTTCCTATGAGGTTTAAAAACTAGCTGTGATGGCAGCTCTACTCCCCACGTCTCATTTGGCTACCTTTTTTTTTCTCATCCAGTGTATCTCAGGCATCTTAATTTCCATTTCCCCTGTAAGGACTTGTCTCTAGTACCTACTGACTGGAGTGAGAATTGTGTCTTGTGACATATCTGCTATTTGCTAAGAGCAATCATCTTGGGTCCAGTGCTTCTGGGCAGTTCTTACTGCCACTCACAACAGAATTGCTTAGACCTATGGAATCTGGCACCAGTGGGAAGTTCCTCTTTCAAATGAAGTTATCAATTCCATTGCCAATATGAGAATGCACGTCTCTTGAAATTGGGAAAAGCTACAAGAATTCAAGGTCAATCTCTTGATCGTTCTTTCTGTGATCTGAAGGCATTATCAAACAAACATAAGAACAACAAAATGTGAAGCAGATAATCTACAGCATTTACCTAGACTGGAACTCGCAATTGGGAGGTAGGGCCCCACATCTACTAGAATTTGGATGCTTTTTCAGTTTAACTTCTCCACTAGAGACCTGGTTGAGAAACTTGGTAAAAGCAGCAAATATTGTTCAGGAGCCTAATGTCATAGAAGCCATCACTAGAAAGACTCTCCTCTCCTGTGTTGAACCTTTGCCTCTGATACACTTGCTTACTGATGCCCCCATGGCTGTGTCAGCAACTGCTGAGTTTCATGTACAACCCAAGTGTGCACGTAAGTCAAGTTGCAGCAGCTGGTACCTTAAAAACCCTGTCTTGAGGACAGTCCACCCTTTTGCTAAGAACAGTGTGCCCTGCATGTGCTACATCCCTGTTTCCAAAGCCAGGAGTCACCACATTTCTTCTGAGGTGCTCAGCCTCCTGACACCCATGCCTGTGACCTTCAGCTTCCCTAGGTGCATAGTTTGCTAAATATATTCTGTGCCCTTGTGACATTTGCTAAGTGCAATTCCACACCCATGGCCGTGTTTGACCTCTGCTCCTTCGCTGACACCTGAACCTTGGATAAGAACCAAGCTCTCTCCCTTTCTATAAACAGCCAGTTCTCCATGGAAATAGGACAGAACTTACTGTAAAATGCTGTGACCTTCAAAACATAACAAATGTCATGTAATATAAGGTTCGTTGGACCTCCTTTCAAGAGTTAAAAGCTAACTGCAGATCTGTAAAAATTGGCCACATTAGCTGATATGTCTCTAAAAACTGCAAAGCCAAAAACAAGCATGGTCTATATTTAATAAACACCACCAACATTCAATGTTACCTTCTGTGCTTTGCCAGAAACCTAATTTATCCATATGTATTTTATTCTTCCAAATTTTGTTATCAAGATTCCTGGCCAGGATTTCAGTTTTAGAGTCAGCAAACATTTTTTTTTTGTAAAGGGCCAGACTATAAATATTTTAGGCTTTGTAAGCTACATAAGGGTCTCTGTTTTATATTCATCTTCATTTTTTATACAACCTTTAAAAAACAAAAACAGGCTGTGGACCGAATTTAAACCACGTGCCACAATTTCCAACCTGTGTTCTAGATGGTGAGGTCTTTGAGATCAGTCTCACATCTGAAAGCCTCTTCAAACCCACCAGGAACAGTTATCATCTAGAAAAACAGGAGAGTTGCCATTAAAAATGTGTGAGAAAGAGGTGAGCTGCCGAGAGCCCTGCTCCCTGCAGACAGGTGGTATCTCAAGAGGAAGAAGAGAAAAACATTCAAGAACAACATGTTTTTCCATAGGGCAGAACTTGGGTTTTAAACCCAAGCATGAGAATTTGCTTAGTACAGTCAAGTACACTTCCCAGAGGAAGGGCAGAAAGAAGGAGCAGACTACGCATGCTCCAACTGAACTCAACAATCACTCCTGAGAAAGAAAGAGGGGATATGGGAAGAGGCCTGGGATTACACTCATAGAAAAAAATATCAGGAGTGAAGAAGACTCCCCCATTTTTAAATATTACTCAATAGGAGTTAGCTATGACCTCCATTTTCTAATTTTTTCTTCACAAAATTATTATAAATTACAACTATTTTATTTGCCTCTGTTTTTTTTTTGTATCTCCTTTACAATATGGATTTCTTGAGAGCCAGAATCATGTCCATCTTATTCCTTGCTACTTCCCAAGATTTTGAAAATACTTTTATTTCTATATCTGGCATATACTAAACCATAGAGACAGGGAGAAGTGGAGGACATGATAGGCGCTGGGTTGGAGGTATAGGGAAGAAGTAAAAAGTTATGGATATTGTCTTAGTACTTTCAGGCTGCAATAAAAATGCCTTAGACTGGGTAATTTATAGAAAACATTTATTGCTTATAGTTCTGGATGCTGGAAGCTTAAGATCAAAGCGCCAGAAAATTCAGTGTGTGGCAGGGTTTTCCTCTCTGCTTCAAATATGGCTCCTTCTGGTTGTGTCTTCACATGGTGGAAGGGACAAACAAATTTCCTTGAGCCTCTTTTATAAGGGCTCTAGTCCCATGCATGAGGGCTCCGTCTTCATAACCTATTCATCTTCCAAAGATCCCGCCTGTTTTTATTACCACATTAGAAATTAGGTTTCAACATATGAATTCTAGAGGAACAAAACAGACTATAGAAAACATATTATTTTTGTTTATCTTTTTATTATCATTTAAAACAACTTTTATTGGATGTGAAGATGTCAAATAGGCAATCAGAGTTAGTTTTGGAGCCAAGTGAAAGATTTGGGCCCAAGTTATAAACTTAAAAGTTATCAACATAGACATGGGATTTTACTGTCACTATATACATGGTCCTGGGCAAAACCATGGAGAACTGTGCAGTTTTAAAGTTACATGCAGGATGAGCAAAGGAAATGGGGAAGGCATGATCAAAAAGTGGTACGAAAATTTGGTTGCGGAAGGCAGAAGAAAGCAAGAGACAGAGGGAGGGCAGGTTCTGAAATGCATAGTGTTACCAGCGGTGATGAGCGCCCTGAGCTCAGAGAGAATGAGAACATAACATAAATTACTTGATTCACATTATGGAGACCTTGAGCAGAGCAGCTTTGGAGAAATGGGGAAAACTTTTCTGTGAATGTACTTTGACGATTTGGAAATATGGAAGGTGTGTGTGTGTGTGTGTGTGTGTGTGTGTGTGTGTGTATGTATGTATTACTGAGGATTGAACCCAAGGGTATTCTACCACTGAGCTACATCCCCAAGATCAGCTTCTGGGAGTAGGTGATAAGTAGGCAGTACAGAATAATGAGAAAAGACTCTGACTATTAAATTAGGCAAAAAATACCTTTGCTTTGTGTCACAGACTGAATGTGTTCCCCCAAAATCTGTGTCTTAAACTCTAGTCCTAAATCTGAGGTGGAGGTGGTGCCTTTGGAAGGTGATGGAGCCATGAGGGCAAAGTTCTTATGAATAGAATTAGCATGTTTGTATAAAGGACCCCAAAGAAATCTATTGCCCCTTCTGCCCTGTGAGGACAAAATGAGAAGACAAATATCTATGAACCTGGAAATGGGCTCTTTCCAAACACTGAATCAGGGGGGTCTTGGATTTCCTAGCCTCCAGAACAAATTTGTTTTTTGTAAGCATCCAGTTGATGACATTTTGTTTATGACATTTGGCCCAAATGGACTAAGACACCTTGCATTAAGTTCCACAGACTTATTGAAACTTTATCTGGAATTGTATCTGGAAAAAATTTTAATTGTTGTGGTGGTGCATAATTTCTGAGGAAAGAGCCATCGTCACCTCTAAATGCCAGACCTCAATTCGTTGCAGAGGATAAAAACAGTCTATGCGACTTGTTGTAACTAGAAGTCATCAAGTCTATTTTAGAGCTACATGTTTATGAAGGCCTTGTTAATTTTGTGGAACTATCAACTCTATTAGATATGGAAGTTCATATAGCAATAGTAATCAAATCTCATGCTTCAGGGTATAAACTGATTGCCTGCAGAGCTGAAGAAGGAATTTTGTCTCTGTCCCTTGCACTACACATAACACTCTATCCTTGGGTAGACGCAATCGAAAGGGCTTGTTGAAGAGGCAATGAGGTTCACAGTCTCAGAAATGTGAGGTCTGGTCATTGTAGGAGTCAAGATGCTGAACCATCTGTTATCAAAGAGTTGTGATTTCTAGTATGAGGAATGATGTGTTGAAATATGGCACACCCCAAAGAAAACAAACCTATAACATTGCATAATTACTGCAGAAAATTCCACATTGGTAAGTAGAATTTTAAAGCAACAAGAATATTGAGAATCAGTAATCCCTTTCCACTATGGTTTCTTCTTAGCTACAGATATGTAGCAAGATTATCCTTGATTTGCTTCCAGTAAACATTAAGATCGCCTGCCAATATAAAAGTCAACTAAGTAAGTCCAATTCAAGTAAATAAAAACAAAAATTGAATTTGTCACATGTCTACACAAGTACTTGAAATTCATAAAGCCTTTTTTTAATCTAAGATTCTCATTTCTTCTATGAGCAATTTCATGAAAGATGTTAAAATGAATTACAGAGATATTAATCACTTCCCTAAATCCTACTAATACAGCAATTGTTTGAAGGTTACACAAAATGTTTACAAGTAACTTTCTATTAGACTACCTGTATTCAACGTTTCTAACTACGGCGTCACTTTAACCTATCTATTTTCCCAATGTGAAAAACACATTTGCATGTGTGTACATATTCTTGACCTTTACTGAAATGAGAAGGGATTGACCGAATACCTGAAGTATCAGAGTTGCTGTTTCATCCAACCAATTAGCAAAGCTGTGCCTTCCATTTGCAAGGCCATAAATGAAATCTTATTGACACTGTGTAGGTGGAAATACAGATTACTGTAGTTTGATGCTTATAAATTAGCAACGCACTTTGACATGCAGAAGAGAAACATGAATAACAATTTTTACTTGACTGGTAAATTGATAATCACCACAGTAAATCTTGGAATATAAAATAAAAGTAATATAAATTATTCAGGAGGGACATGTTTCCTCTTGTCCTCCTCCTACCTGACCAATTCTCCCCTTAAGCAAATAACGACTATTTGAAACTATTAGAAGACAAGGGTTTGTGAGAGAAATAATGCATTAAACAAATGAAATATAAATCGATTTCTAATACTATTTTAACAGTCCAGGTTTCAGAACTGAAGCAGGCATGTAAATGGCATGCTTGTTTTTTTTCTCTCAAAGTTTTTTGCTACAGAAATGGTGTGATATGTTGTGTGTGTGTGTGTGTGTGTGTGTGTGTGTGTGTGTGTATGATTTCCTATCAGGACAAAGTCCAAACTAAGGCCAAAAGCTACTACTTTTTAACTCAAAGTTGAATGCACTTGAATATTTAGATGTCAGATGGTTTCAAGTGAACAGCAAGTAAATCAGATACTACAAATGCCTTGGATCCCTCAATAAAAATTAATTAAAAAACTATTATTCACATGCCTAACATTGTGTTTCATGGCAAGTAAAATTTTTAAAGAATGATTAAATACTCAATAAACATTAAATCATGAAAACATATCCTATACATGTATATATTTGTGAGAGAAAAATGTTACTGCAATCAAGGGAATACCATAGGTATATAGGTATTGGCTGTGATGAAAATATTAGTAGACTAGAAATTTGGAAGGTGATTTCAAATGAAATCTTTAACACAGATGTCTACAAGCTAACATTTAAATTTCCTCAACTATACAAATGGGAAAAGTAAACTAATCTCACAAAACTGCTAAGTGCCCAAAGCACTAGTGTGTGAGATGTGTCTTGCCCTGGTAGATGGTCCTACCATGTGGGAGGCAGCGAATGTGCCTGTCAAGTTGCTGGTGCCAGGAATTTCCCTCTTGTCCACTCTTTCTCTCTTTATCACTGTCAGGTGCTCTTCTTCTGTCTACTTATGTGACTTGAGAACTTGACCCTTTTTAACATCAAACACTTAAACAAAAAGTCCAATCTCTTCTTGATCTTGGTGCCTTCTAACTGTGGAGTATATTTCCTTTTTCAATATGCTTTTGTTGGTGCATTGTGATTACACATCATAATGGGGTACAGAGTGATAGGAACATACAAGCACACAGCACTTGGTATGTTTCCCTCCAGATCCTACCCCACTTCCTCCCCTTCCCCATAGATGTCATTCAGATTGGTATTGATTTCATACATATACATAGAATTTATCAAATATTTCTTGCACTAGGAAACTAAAGAATAAGAAGATATTGCTAACCATAGATCTAAAATAGGTGAGTATAAAAATAAAAAATATGTTTTGGCTGCCAGCCAACTACCTTTTGATCCTTCCTCCAAATATTCAGATTCATCTCCTTTAAAATTTATGATCTTATTACTCAGTGTGAATATGTTCTGTTTATACAAAGTTGAAACTTTACATATAAGGATTAAAATATTCTTGACCACCAATCTGATATTTGCCTAATTTACCTGAAACCAGTTGATCTCCTACCATTTTGTATAATATGTTATTAAATGATTTCTTGTTAGTAGTTCAGTGTCCATATTTCCTTTCCATAACTCTGAGATGTGAGAGTCTTTAAGACTGTTTAAGAATATCCAGGCCCTGTCATATACTGGATGTATTTGCAGAATGATTATCCTGGCTGTCTTTAAGATGCATGTGGCCAGGGGACTTGACAAAGAATTGAAAGTTCAAGTTACTATGTCAATTTCAGATAAAAACTTGAAGTCAGAGCAGATTTCTTACTCTGATGTGGCAGAGTAAGATCTTGAAAGCAGTCAGAGAAAATCAGCCTATTACATATAGGGAAAATTATTTTCATTATTATGGACTTTTGATAAAAGAATGATAGATGCCAGAAGACAGTGAAACAACATCTCTAAAATGATAAAAGAAAAAATTAGAGAAACCCAGATATCTCTACCCATCAAAGATCTCCTTAATAAATGAAAGACAAAGGCATATTCAAATAAAATGAAACTGATAGGATATGATACTAACAAAACTGAGCTCCCTCCCCCCCCCCAAGAAAATGCTATAGGATACTAGTCAGGTTAAAGAGAATTAATACCAGAGAAAAATTTGGATCATCAAGAAATGAAAACCATCAGAAGTAATAAATGTCTAGCCTAATATAATGCTATAAATTATATTTTACTCTTAATCTCCTTTAAATACATATGACTTTTAAAGCAAATTATTATATTAGGAGATTAATAACATATGAAGATCCAATAGCATTTGACAACATAAAATATAATGGGAACAGGGGTATAAATATTTCTCTTTGGCCACAAGTTTTCTACATTAATGTGTTAAATATTAACTCCAAGTATACTATGAAAGGTTAAGAATATATAGTATATTTCTTAAAGCTATCACTAAAAATTACAAATAGATATATCTAAAATATAATAGGAAAATTAACAAAATTCTAAAATATATTGAAATAATGGAGGTCAGAAAAAGAGTAACAGAAGAACAACAACAAAAACCAGAATACATAATATATGGAATAGACATTTCAACCATATCAATAACTACATTAAATGTTAAGAAAATATTTTTTAAAAAGGAAGAGGCTAGAGATGTAGCTCAATGATAAAGTGCCCACATGTTTAATCCAAATAACAGAAAAATAATATGTTTAGAAATTAATTACTTCAATTAAAGGCAATGGTTATCAGAATGGACATCAATAACAAGACTCACTTATATACTTTCTAAGTAGACACATTTCAAAAATAAAGACACAAACATATTGAAATTAAACAATGTAAAAAGATATATTGTGTAAAAAGTAAGCATCAGTAGTCGGGCATGGCTATATTAATATGAGACAAAATAGACTTTAAGACAAGGTACACTACAAGAGATAAAGAAGGACGCTTCATAATGACGGAAGTATCAGTCAGGAAGACATTATATGAATGTATATGAACCTCATAAAAAAGTTTCAAAATAAAGCATAATTTGACAGAATTGAAGGGAGAAATATGCAAATTTATTATCAGAGTAAGAGATTTTAATACCACTGTCTCAGCAACTGAATGATCATCTACACAAAAATCAATAAAGACAGAGAGGATCTGAACAATACTACCAACATATGTCACCCACCATGTGCGTGTGTGTGTGTGTGTGTGTGTGTGTGTGTGTGTGTAGCATTTTATACTGCCACAGTCCCAAACTGTAGAATACATATTTTCTTCAAGTATACTTCATATGTTCAGCAAGGTAGGGAGCCCACAATATTTAAAAGAATTAAACTATAAAGCACACAAATTCTGACCATACCAAACAGCACTCAATAGAAAAAATGGGAAATGAGTAATAAGCTTGAACAGATGCTTCACATAAAAAGATATGTGAATGACAAATAAGCACATGAGATGCTCAAAATATTAGTCAGTAGAGAAATGCAAATGAAAACCATAATGACAGACACTAGACATACATTAGGATGGTTAATTTTTAAAAGACTGACAATACGAAGTATTTGGCAAATGTATAGAAAACCCAAAACTCACATTCACTGCTAGAGAGAATGTAATATTGGAATACTGCTTTGGAAAACTGGCAGTTTTGTCCAAATTAAACAAATATGTATCATATGACCCAACTGTTACTCAGGGATTTTCTCAAGAGAGAAAGCATATGTCCATGCAAAGGCATGTTCATGAGAATTTGTAATAGTTTTATTCAAAATAGAAAAAAAAAACCCAGGGAATTACCCAAAGGTGAATGGAAAAGCAAAATGTTATACATCCGTGTACTGTAATATGGTTAATACTATACACGAAGAGGAACCAATTCTTGACCCATGAGACAACAAGATGAACTTCTAAATCACTAGATCAAAGAAGCCTGACACTGCGTGCCTTCTGTGTTATTCCAAGTATATGAAATTATTAGAAATGCTAATTAATCAATAATAAAAAAAAAAGCAAGTCAGTTTGTTGGCTGAGACAGGGACTGGAGGGAGGGATAGACTGCAAAGGATCAAGAAGGGTTGATGATGGAATCATTTCCTTGATGTGGACATTTAGCAAACTCGTTTCACTTATGACTTTTATACCAATGCATCTTGCTGCAGGGAGTTTATGCCTAAAGTTTATTTTTTAAAAGCCAAGGAAGGGACCAGGACTCTTCCAGGCAGGAAATATCCCTTCAGCCTGGCTCCCAGCGTGAGGACTCTACCAAGGTAGAGCTACAAGTTTGAAGTCAGTTGTTTCAAGCTCCTGAGAATATAGAGTTTGCTATCGCAGCAGAATCTAACTCCTCCACATTACTCCAAATTTGTTTATTTGTTGTCTCTCACATTGAGACCTGGGAATCCAGGGTACATCTGAGGGATTTCAAGTTACTCCCATCCTGCACCCATTTGAAGGTGTGTATATGACACAGTTGAAAGACAGTATCCTAGGAACCTTTTAGACACCACGCTTTGATCCTGAGAGGGAATGGCTTTTCTCCCTGCAGGCTCTCCTATGCATGAGGACAAAGTAGTTCAATCTATCTTGTCATTCTTTTTTAAAATTATTTTATTCATGCATTGCAATATACATCATAGTGAGGTTCAATGTGATAAAAACATACAAGCACACAGCTCTTGGTGCATTACCCTCCACATCCCACCCTGTCCCCCCCTCCTCTCTCCTCACAAAAGTCAGCGAAATTGGAAGTAATGGTATTATTTGAACCATTTCCTCTTCAGTCCCCCCTTTCCCTTCCTCTCTCCTCTAACCCCCTTCAACTACTCTATAGTTTTTACTCTGCTTTATTTAAAGTCGCTTATGTTTCAGATTTTCTCTCTAGCTTCCACATATGAGAGAAAACATACCACCCTTGACTTTATGACACTAATCTCACTTAGCATAATACTCTCCAGTTCTAACCATAAGAATATCTTAGAGGGGAAACTGAATTATGCCATTAATTAGAATGCCTTACCTTTGAACTATCAATTGTTTTCTTTTTTAAAATAATTTTACTGGTGCATTGTAATTATACATCATAGTGAGATTCAAAGTGATGCATTTATATCTGCACACATCACTTGGTGTGTTTTCCTGTGCATTCCCCGCCTTCCTTCCTCTCCATACATGTTAGTGAGATGGATACAGATACCTTCATGTGTCAACCTAACATTATTTGATTGGTTTCCTTCCTCAAGCGCCATGTTTCTCTTCCCTTTCTCCCTCCTCCTATACCCTTCCTCTATTCTACTGGTTTTGCTCATTTGACTCAAATCCTTTTTGCTTCCTATTTTCTCCCTATGAAAGAAAACATTCGACCCATGAATTTCTGAGACTGGTTAATCTCACGTAGCATAATGTTCCCAAGGTCCATCCATTTTCTTACAAATGACATAATTTTGTTCTTCTTGATGGCTGAGTAAAACTCCATCGTGTGCATAAACCACAATGGACTGCCAACACTCCAAGGCAATAAATATCATTATTTTAAAAGTTGGTTTAAACTGATAGATATAGTTATATTAACACTATTAGGGCCTTTACAATAAAGTGTTTACGCAAGCAGATTTATCTTATAGAATATTCTTGTCTTTAGTGTAATATTCCTTCCTCTACTGAAATGAAGTAATTCTGGTTGAGCATCTTTCCCTCCTTAAAATGTCTAACTCTGATTGAAATAGCATTTATTCTCATGCTTTCTAAAATGATATACGTATGCCATTTTTTGCCACCAACCTTTTCAGATTTGAAAGCTTTAACCCTGAACATTTGTTTTACCCGTTCACTGAAAACTTTGAAGTACAAGATAATAAACCATAGTTTCCCCTCCAACACTCACCCAGGCCAGCTTTAGCCCTCTTTGTTCCTTCATTTATAGTTATCCACTTGATGGTCTTCATGTAATTCAGACACTCTGGACAGGAGTCCACATGTTGCCAGCTTGTGTAGCTCATGGTAACTCAACAAGTCAGCTGTAGCAGACATTGTCTGGGTACCATCTCACAAATTACGACCTTTCTCATTCCCCACCTACTCCAAACTCTTGGCTAAGAGGAATTGTGGGCATTTTTCGGTTTAACATTTATATTCTTTGCTCTAATTTGCAGCTAAGTTGGTTATTATGTTGACTAGAGTATCCATTTCCCATTGTGACTTCTCTGCTACCATCACGTAGAGTGTAGTTGTTAGTCCAAGGTAACTTAAGCAAAGGCCAAGGTCAGTCTGGACTGTAGTCACCTTGGGTATATTAAGGTCTTCTTGCAGCCTATGAGCTACCCACAAAACTGCTCCAGCATGTCTCAAAAGTCAACTTTTTTTTATGAAGACATATGGGTTCCAAGAAACTCTTTTCTCCTCAACTCAGCCTTTCTGAGTATTATCTAATTTCAGCCCTTTCCCAAAACAACACATTAATCTCTATGATAGGACAGGAAGGTGAAGAAAATGTTACCAGGAGAGGTGGTATTCATCTTCTTCTTGTTTGCTCTTGGCATCCTGTGACATTTTAATCATTAATAAATGGCCTTAACTGGACATTTAGGAATGTGCAAGCCTCTTTCATGTCCAAATAAAATTTAATTGCAATTCAAAGCAATTAGTGCAAATTGATAAAGCAGGGCTTTATGGATAGGATTATCTAGAGTCTGCCCCAGAACTAAAATAGAAAAAAAAAAATACCAGCCATCTGAGCCAGTTATCAAAAGAAAGTTCACAGTCTCAGACAGCCCAAGGTTATAGAACTTAATAATAACAGGTTATATAATAGTCCTATCAAAACCAATAGCAGCGGATAAAGTGCCATTCAAAAGGCAGCAGGAACCTACCAAAAATCAACTCCATTTCTTCTGAATTTAGCTTCAGGACATTTCAGAAATCCAGGCCTAAGTGTCAGCCAGGCACCTCATCAAACCCAAAATTGCTTCTCTTCTCCCCTCCCCCAGGTCTGTTAAGATGAAAAAGTAAACCTGCATGTCATCAAGCCAACAATGTTAGTGGAAATTATGGCTCAGCGTGATTGTCTCTAATGGAGGCACAAGCTCCCGGGACAGCATGGGTCTGGAATTTTGCCCTGTGTGACTCCAAAGAGTAGCTCAACCATTCTAGAGAAAAACTCCACCTCTAAAGTGAGGTGTGTGAAGCAGGAAATAAAATTTACACTTTTTTAACAGGGCATAGGAGTGAAATGCATCCAGCGAGGTCTTACCAGGGCAGATGAATGCAGAAGAGAAGGCAGCGATTTTCCTCAAATGCAATCTTTCTATTTTTATATTCAGTCTAGGGATAACGTTGAAAAAAAATTCCTAACAGCTAATTTCTTTGGTGCCAAGACCCTTGTAGCTCTACTTACCAGTCCTCCCTAGTAAACACTGGAGTATACACTGTTTTGGAGTTGGAAGTCATGACACCATTAAGAAACAAGAGTGCCTTCACCTTTCACCTTACTTAGCTAATGCACCATTGAATAAACCCCAAACTTGCTAAGGTAAATATGTTTGAAAAGGACAATGAATGCACACACTCACTTAAAAATACTAAAACATTGCCTTCTATGGATATTTGCTACGTGCATAATTTTTATATTTGAGTGTGTTTGTATAAGAGAAGAAAAGGGAATCTTTAGTGGTATTAAAGTAATCTCTCTACAGTCCCAATACCACATGAACTTTTCTTCTTTTCTTCTTCTCTTTGAAATAGATAAATCCAGTTATTTACCCAAGAGTCTTTTCTTATTTTTCCACTTTCCTACCCAAGATAAAGAAATCTATCCTCTTCCTCTTGCCCATGTGTTTCAGGGAGAAGCCTGCCAGCCCAAGCATGGAATTAATTATGGTTAATACAATTCAACTCTGGCAATACCATTTAACTTCCTAGGAATCAATTAGGCTTTTCATCTCACCACAGTTAAGCAAAGGTTCAGACCATCTTAAATATATCTTCAATGAACTTTCAGGATTTTACCTTAGATTATCACTTGGTACACCTTAACATGAATGTCTACCCTTCTGTACCTGCTAGTCCTAGCCGTTGGTGTAAGTAGGTTACAGTCATTTGTATTTTATCTGAATATTCATTTAAATTCACTAATTAATTCCAAAGAATTTCCCCCAAAAACTAAATATAAACCAGGAGATTGCTTAAAGTATCTCAAGTCTATAGCCATTATAGGATTCTTGCTTTTAACTATGCTTTTAAGCATACTATACCAATAAGTAATAATATGTTCACAATAATAATATTTCATTATGTATTTTTTATTCCAAAGTCATTGGCTTTATTTAGAAAAACTATCAGTTCATAGGCTAAAACCATCATTTAATGACTTCATTGCCTTTGTTTTTAAATTATAATAGCTTTGTTTCTAAATTGTCACAATAGTAAAGACAATCACAGACATGCTGATATGCATAAATGTCATATGAAAGTATTTCTACTATGTGGCAAGAACATAGACACAGTTCATGATTTACTAAAATGCTGGCTTTGAAAATATGGATTTGTAAAATATTTTTGAGAGATTTAGAAAATTTCAAGTTTTTGCTTAAAACAAAACTTTATTCCTATTTTATATTTCTCTACTTCAAAATTGTCCTATTAACTTTTTCTAATTTTCTGGAAACTTTGCAAAAGGTAAAAGAAATATGGTATTGCAGAGTTACTAGAAGTTTAGTATTTATGTTTAAAAGAATTTTCCACAAAGATTAGAGGCAAAAAAAAAAATGGCACTGTAACTTTCTAGGTGGTATTTAAGACCATTTTATTTTTTCCTGAATGTTCTGATTTCATGAAAATAGTTACTTCTCCATCTCTTGATTTCATGTGACCTAAGACACCAGAACACATCCAATGGGGCAGACAATTTTGTCAAACTTCTGTCTTACCAACTGCATCTATCCCAGGAAGGGCAAGTTGCTGGAAAGATTATAGAGATCCACAATCCTTTCCTTCTGTATAATTCTCATAGTTAATTTTTCATCATTCATTCCCTTGGAAAACTCCACTGTTCTTTTAAAAGCCTGGTTGTCTTCTAGGAACTATCTAAATTTATCATAAGAAAATATTCTACTCCATGAATATGTGCAATTATTATGTAAATTTTAAGAATATAATAAAAATTTGTTTTTCAACTTTAGGTTTGTTTTTTTTCTCTTTTCTGCCTAATTTTATTAATTTTGTTATGCCTGATTTACTTATGCTAGTTCTAACAAGTTCCTATAGTAAATATAAATAACCTCTTATTTTACAGTTTATATTGGTAAAGAACTATTACACTTCCAGAGTATGCTTCATCTACTTTCACAAAGATCTTGCGAGTCAAGGCAAAACTCTTTATTCATCTACTGTGATCTATCTATGTCCATTTCCTTAAGTCTCCCTGCTCCAATTTGCCTTTATGGCCCATATAACCCAATAGTGTCTGTAGTATTCTTAGAATTCAAGGATTTATTTCCAGTAATATATTCTGGAATACAAGACTTCCTTAAAAAGGTAGTTTATTTTTACCCTGATTAAACCAGTTAAATATACATAACCTCTAGGACCACAGGAAATCCAAACTGTCTAGAGACATCTCATTTCTTATCAGAATAATTTCGAGGACTCTTTGTTTCTAGAAATGAGTGATGAGTAGTCTTGAAGTTTTAGACACCAGAATCCATAGATAACACCTTCTCATAGTCATTGCTTCCTATAGGAAACAGATATTTTTAAAATTACCTGCGGATAGTTTTCAAAGTGCTTATGGCTAATAAAATTCACGCAGCCCACTATTTTTGGTTTTTTGTTTTCCTTCTCACTTTCTTATATACCTTCTCTTTTTATCTTATATCTTCTCTTTTTTAATATGCTTTTATTGGTGCATTATAGTCTCACATCATAATGTAAATCATGTTGATGGTGACAGTACTCACTGGTAAGAATACACAAATCCACTGCAGGTCTATCTGACCCCATCCATTCCCACCTCCTCCCTGCCACATCAAGTTGTGAACAAACGTAGGTTCCCAAAGTGGGTGATACCATCCCCTGGGGGGAGGCACTCTGGAAGGAAATACAGATACATAAAATAATGTACATTTAATCACTGCATCTTCCTGTTTATTTGCTTAAAAGAAGGTACCCTTCTGAGGGTGAAGGGGCACTAATATTTTTTCTGAAAGGGGGGTTGTAAGCCAAATAAGTTTGGGAGCCTCTGGAGAGGTAAAGTAGATTGTATTTACTATAATACAGCTGTCTTTTTATGACCATTTCTCCTTATGTATTTTGTTGAAAAACAATATATTGTAATGAGTCAAAGAATGACCCTTTTGTAATCCCACTGCTTACTGGGTATGCGACATTATTAAATCTCTCCAAGCCCCAACTTCCTTCATATATAAGAAAGAATATTACTATCTCATAAGATTGTTGTGAAGATTAAACAAGATGATACCAATAAGGACCTTGGAAGAATAACTTACACATTTTAAACACCCAACAAATGATTTGGGGAGGTAACACAATTAAAAATGCAGCCAATCTGGTTTTTTTGTTTGTTTTGTTTTGATTTTTTTTAGAGAAGTGTCAAGATGCTTTTCAAAGAGGCAGCAGTTTTGGGCGTCTTCATTGTCTCTGGAATGCAACTAGGTGGATGGAAAGAAGCGCTCACAGGAAACAATTTATCTATGATTTTCACACTTTTATTATTCTTAGAATTCCTGACTTATCAAAAAATGTAAGAACAGAATAGCCTGTCACAGGTTAACACCTCATCTGTAATTCTGGCATTTGAAATGATATGTACGGAACTTTCTCTCCCATCCACTTACAATTCCATTGCACTTTAAGGTTCCCTTTCTGACCAGAAATGTAGCTCTTAGAGAGAAATGCTGAACCCGAGGAAATAAAAATGAAATGGTAATTTGAAAGGAGAACAGGAGCTATCAGTCAAATTTCTTTTTAAGATAAGAGTATTTATTTCAAGCTACTTGTTGGTGGTAACAAGGGAGAAAATCTTGTCTCCAGCATATTTCTTATCTGACATGAACAGTTTGTCCTATCTTGACATC
Organism: Glis glis; assembly: GCA_004027185.1. Taxonomy (NCBI): domain Eukaryota; kingdom Metazoa; phylum Chordata; class Mammalia; order Rodentia; family Gliridae; genus Glis; species Glis glis. The sequence goes on along the minus strand of PVJS01016497.1, from coordinate 14,337 downwards.
TCATTGAAAAGTGGTGGGGAGGGGAGGGGACCTGAGTCTTTATTTTAAATTGCACTCTTCCTCACTGGAAAGAGATTAGTAACATTTCCCTCCATTTTAATTTTCAATGGCCCATTATTCCCTCGTTTGGCCTTCAAGAGCAGTCTTCTTTGGGGCTAGAAATTATCTTTGTTCTGCAGATAAGTTTGCTAGTACTCAGTTCTTACAGAAATCTTACAGGAAAAGGGGAAAAAATATACCCTGAAACAGAAAGACTTAACATTTTCTGCATTTAAACCTTTCTTTATTGTCATTCTTCTTCGGAAACTCAAAGCGCTAAAATTGATGGAGTCTCCAACTTTTAAACGTGGCTAAGTCAAGGCCTTCTCTCTCTCACAGGCAACTCGCCCAGGAACTCAGCGGCTGGGGAGCTCCAGTGCCACAGCCAATGCTTTCGTGGGCTGTAAGTGCCTGTTGAAATTTAATAGCGACAAGTTTAGAAAAATAGAAAAGCAATAACTAGAATTCTCCTTCCCAAGGAAGTTCAATTAATTCAATTGGGCATTCAGTTGCTAAATTTTTTACCAGAGCTGGAGTCTCTAACCTTATTTCAATGAAAATAAGTAGAATATCCTTAATTCCTTTTGGGCAGCACATTTGATTGTGTGAAAAGGTCTGCGTGCTTCGGCATGTAAGCTATTTCCCTTGATATATGAACATTATTTTCCTCCTATTTTAATGCAGGAGCTTATGGCTAAGGTGTCAAATTTGTCTTTTATTTTCTAGAGTTTTTTTATCCCTTTATACTTCCCCAGATGAAATACCATAATCAAAACCTGAAAATAGCAATTTTTCCCTGGACAATAATTCCAATTTCTACTTTTAACCAGATTATCTCTTGTCCCTTTATTTTTTTTCCCATGAAACACAAGCAAATATGGCCTGAGTTGTTGACCATGAATAGCAAACACCGAAAACCAAATAATATTAAGATATTCTCCGTCATTAAGTGGATGCCCTTTAGAAAAAGAATTCAATAATGGAATACTCTGAAGTCTTGAAAATTGTGTGGTAGACGAATACTTAATAAAGAAAAAACATATCCGTCATATATTAAGGGAAAGGGCAACTTACAAAATGCCATCTACTCTCTAACCGTGTTTGTCTTACCTCTTCATTCATATCCTTCTATATTCTGTGCTCCAGCCACAGCCCTTCAAGTTCCATTCCTCAAAACTAGAGCTGTCCCCAGTGGCCTAGCCAGCTCACACTGCAGGCCCCCTTCCACCCATTACCCTGCAGCTAGAAGGGGGTTAGCATGCTTTGCTTTTACTTTTCTAATTTAGGAGAGTCATCTATAACCTCACCTTTCTGGCACTCCATCCCCACCTCCAAAATTTCACCCTTCCATTACCTATGGAAGTCAGAACTGGAGGCAGTGGCAACAGACACATTGCTATCATAAAGAAAAGGCTTTAAGAGCAAGCGTTTGCTATTACATGCGTAACAGCCAGTTTTCCTAGGGAGCAAAGGGGAGCCCTTGGGTGTAGCATTAGCCAATTTCCCTGGTGTCAGTGTCCCCACTGTAGTGTATTTGAAGCCAACAATGTAACATCACACAGCATCACCATCACACAGCATCTCTTAGGAAGAGATTTCCAGTGAGCATGCACTACTTGAGACTGCCAGCTCGCAGCTCGGATGGATAGACACCACCTCAGGGACAGAGATGATCAGCACAATGCAGAAAACGCATCACGAAATGATGAGTTTTCAGTAGCATCACCTTTGTTTTTAACATAACTTGTTGGTTCATAACAGTTCATTTTTAATCATATCTATGTTCTGCAACCAGCTCATGATTTTCTGAAAACTTAATGACTGATTCTCATGGGCTAGTTCCAGCACACCAGTGCTTAAGAGAACTACAGCCACCAGGTCACTGCTAAAGGCCATCTATTTCGAATTTTTTATGTCAGAAAGTAATCCCAAGTTTGATTATTTGCCTAATCAATATGCCCACAAAACTCTTTCTTACCTTGGGCTTGTTGCTTATTCTATGCCAAAATGTTCCCCCACTCATAGTACCCCAAACACAGTTTTCCTTCTCAAAACTGAGGTTCCAGGCCAAAGTCACCCCCCTCTCGAAAGTGCTTCCCTAATCCTCTGCTTAACGTCTCCACTCTTCTGTTTTCCAATTTCTTTCTAGCATCCACATATGAGAGAAAACATTTGACCCTTCCCTTTCTGAGACTGGCTAATCTCACTTAGCATAATATTCTCTAGTTCAACCCTTTTTCTTGCAAATACTGAGTAATATTCCATTGTGTGCATATACCACAGTTTGGTAACCCATTCATCTGTTGATGGACACCGAGACTGGTTCCACAGTTTGGCTATTGTGAGTTGTGCTGCTATAAACTCTCTATCACAGTATTACCTTTCACTTGCTGTAAAAAAATACCTGAGACAAATCAATTTAAAGGAGGAAAGGTTTATGTTGGCTCGTGGTATCAGGGGTTTCAGTGCATGGTCAGCCAACTCCCAAGGCGAAGAACATCACAGTGATGTTTCAGGGCAGAGAGAAGCTGCTCACTTCAAGGCAGCTAAGAAATAAAAAAGGGAGACAGAAAGGGATCGGGTCCCAATATCCGGTTCAAGGACACACCCCCAATGGTCTAACATCCTCCCACTAGGCCCATCTCCTAAATGTTCCGTCACCTCCTGACAGCACCTTCCTGAAGTCCAAGCCTTTAACACTCAGGCCTTTAGCAGACAGTCCAGATCCACGGTATGGGAATCACTGCCCCTTGTTCCATTTTATCACATCGTGAGGCTGTATTTCCTTTGTTTATTGTCTGTTTCTCTTAGCAGAGAGAAAATGACTTGAGAAGGGACCATTGAAGTGATCTATCTCATTACCTGTGCAATCCCCTGACTCTTAACTCAGAGCACAGTAAAAAAAAATAGGCACTCCATACATATGAATCGAATTTATGTATCTGAGTCCCAACCAAATTCCCAAGAGAATAAATCAAATGAAGTTGCGTCATCCACCCAGTGGAAACGTTACATGCATTCTCCATATTAAGCTACTTCCAGTGGTGTGGTGACTAGAATCTGTTAAAGTTCCTATGATTTATTAAAGTTTGTAAAATCTCTGAGGAAACGTCTCAGTCATCCTGAAATCTGGATTTTTAATAGATTATGATTTTTAACAGCTTCACTCAGATATAACATTCATATCATAAAAATTATCCTGCTTTAAGAGTACAAATCAACTGGGCATGGTAGTGCGTGCCTGTAATCCCAACACTTGGGAGGCTGAGACAGGAGGATCACAGGTTCAAGGCCAGCCTTAGCAACTTAGTGAGACCCTCAACAACTTAGTGAAACCCTGTATAAAAATAAAATAGGGCTGGGGGTATAGCTCATGTAGAATACCCCTGGGTTCAATCCCCAGTACCAAAAAACAAAAAAGTACAAATCAATGACTTTTAGGAAATTTACAGTTATATAACCATCACCACAATCCAGTTTGGAGGCATACTTTTGGTGTCATATATAAGAACCCTTTGCCTAATTCAAAGTTGTAATGGCCTTAAGATAGGTCAAATTCAATTCTATAGGATATTAAAATATGTCATACCCTCAACATTTTCTATTTTTCCTCTGAAATTTATCTTTTATTTTGAAGGTTGATGTCTGTTTCCATTTCATTAACTGAATAATACATAATGCAACCACTTTATTATCCAATGTGCCTTCCATTTCAGAACATACTGAGTGATACACTATGTCATCATTATATTTCTTACTAATTAAAGGTATCATACTTCATAGCATGCAACTGGAAGGGCCAGAGGCCAACAATACATGATGGTAAAAATTGGGGAACTACATGTAGAGAGTTTAATGGGTATGGTTAGAGTTACAGGAGAAATAGTCAGCAAGGTTGAGAAATAGGTTACAGTGAGCAAATAAATAGGCATATTGAGATTAAAGGGAGTCCAGGTTCTCACATACTACAGAGATGCTATTTATAAACATGAAAATAGGAAGACTGGAAGAAATATCTGTGCTCCCACATTCACTGTGGCATTACTCACAAGAGCCAGGACATGAAATCAGTCTAAGTGTCCATCAGTGGATGAATAGATAAAGAAAATATGGTTTATACGCAACAGAACACTCCCGAGCCTTTAAAGAGAAGGAAATCCTGTCTTTGTGACAGTGTGGATACACTGGAGGAAATTATGTGACGTGAAATAAGTCAGGCACAGAAAAATAAATACCGCATGATCTCACTTATATGTGAAAACTGAAAAAATGTGAACTCTTAGAAGTAGCAAACAGAAGCCAGGCATGGTGGCGCACACTTGTAATCCCAGTACTTGGGAGGCTGAGACTGGAGGGTCCCGGTTCGCGGCCAGCCTCAGCTACTTAGTGAGGCCCTCTGCAACTTAGTGAGACCCTGTTTCAAAATAAAGAATAAAAAATAGGGCTAGGGGTATAGCTCAGAGGTATAATGCCCCTGGGTTCAATCCCTGGTACTGCAAAAAAAAAAAAAAAAAAAAAAGAAGTAGCAAATAGAATGATTTTTGCCAGGGGCTGGAGTGGAGATAAGAGGAATGGAAGAAGTTGGTCAAAGAATATAAAATTCCAGTTAGATAGAGGAACACGTTCAAGTAAATTATGTACAACGTGGTGACTATAGTTAATAACAAATGACCCTCACCAGGGGCCACCCAGTCTTTAATGTGAACCTCCAAAACTGTGAGATAAGTAATCCTTTCTCTTTATAAATCCTTTCTTTTTATATATAGGTATTGTTTATGACAACAAAATCTAACTGATATAGTGGCTATCTGCAAACCAGAAGCAAAGCCTTCCCCCCGAACCCAACGATGTTGGCACCTGATCTCAGACATGCAGCTTTCAGGACTTTGAGATAATAAATTTATGTTGCTTAAGTCACTCAATCGATGGCATTTTATACAGCAGCCTGAGCTAACTAATACAGATTTTTTTTTTATATCTAAAGGTGGGGATGCCACTGTAACAAATACCTAAGCATGTGACAGTGGCTTTGGAACTGGGTAACAGGAAAGAGTTTTGAGGTTTGTGATAGAGACAAGGGCACTAGAGGACACTGGTGAGGACTCAGATGTAAATGAGAAACATATTATCAGAAAGTGCAAGAAATATGACCATTGTTATAAAGTGGCAAAGAACTGTGTTCTGTTATTTGGCTGAACTGTGTTCTAGAGTTCTATGGAATGTAGAACTTGTGAGCAGTTAAACTGAATATTCAGTTATGATTTCTAAGCAAATTGTTGGAGGAGTGGCTTGGTTCCTCTCAATCATTTATAGTAAAATGCAAAAGAAGTGAGGTGAATTGAAGAAGAAATTGTTAAGTTGAAAGGAACCAGAAATCAAAGATTTGAAAAAATTCTGTAACCTACTCATATTGTAAAGAAAAAAAAAAGAAGGAAAAAAGAAAGAAAATGAGAAAGCCTGTTTTGAAAAAAACAATAAAGGTGTAGCAAACAACCATTTGTTAAAAAGATCATGGGTCAACGCACGCACTTAATCAGCCATCTCAGCAGAAGCTGTAAGTAGAGAATGGATCATACTAGCAAAAACACTTATAGTTGGAACTAAAGAAAATGGAGAAAGTGGGTCAGAATGAAAGAAGTCTGTCAGACACCCGGAATTCTACACAACCACACCTTTCAGCTACTTGGTTGCAAGTGCACTCTACTCCTCAAGTAAAGGAGGATTGAGCAATGAAGGTGATTTCAAGGTCATCAGGGCTGCCCCTCCTCACAGGCGCAGGGGGAAGGCTGCTTGGTCTTTGGTCTCCAAGGGCAGAGCCCACTCTTCAGTTCTGAGGGGCTGGGATGATCCTCCTCCGAACCTCTGATAAAGCAACAGAGCCATCTCATGGAGCCAACTACCTTGAAAGCTGGTTTCCAAGGCGAACAGGTTGGTTTATGTTGCATCGATACGGCCAGATTTCAGAACCTCATTTGATTTTCTCTAGACAGGGACCAAGGATAGCCTTCTGCATCATATGTGAGAACACTCCTCACTCCCTAAACCATAGAAGACCTCTTTTTGCATAGGTTCGTTTTTCTTATAGCTCATTTTGAACCAGTCGCAGTTGATTTTGCTCTGTAGTCCAGGGATCACCGCTGGAAGCACAATGGCGCTTTCAGTTAATTAAACAACAGAGTACCTGAAGTTTGTGTTTGAGTGCTACCACAGCAGATTCTACAGGGAAAACATAAGTTTTCATAAGCAACCTGTTTTAGTTAACTTTCCTGTTGCTGTGACCAAAATACCTGACAAGCACAACTTAGAGGAAGAAGGGTTTATTACCTTATCGTTTGGGAGGTTCCATCCATGGTTGGCTGGCTCCAAGGCAGAAAAGAAACTCAGGGGGCAGGGTGCACGGTGGAGAAAAGCCAGTCTCCGTCATAGTGGCTGGAAGCAGAGAGCAAGAGAAGGGGGCCAGGGACCAACATAGTCCACAAGACCACAGCTCCAGTGAGCCACCTCCTCCGGTCATGCCCTAACTCTGAAACTTGCTGCACTGGAGACGCGCTTTGGGAGACATTCTAACCCTAAGCCGTAACACAACTGCTTCCAGAATAGTCTGAGAACTACAGAAGCAGAATAGTCTGAGCAGCACACACTCCTTTCCTAATTCCTACTAGTAAGTATAAAACTATACTAGCTAAATGCTCTTTATCAAAGAATATTCTTCTTTGATCAAAGGCTTTTATCAGATTTATTCCTTCTAAACCACCAAAGTAAATTGACTTCAATTTCTTTTATAATTTTGACATCTGAGCTACAGAGGCAGGTTTATCAGCTCCCATACCTAATAAAAAGTTGTTCTTACAGCCATTTTTCAAGATATGCTTGGAACCTAAATTGTTGGTAAATTTTTTCAAATGTTTTTCCTTTTTTTTTGTTAAATTGTCTTGCCTGTTAGGGAAATATAATTTTTCAATTTAAATAACCAGCACTGGAAGCACACCATCTTATAATAAATAACCCAAGGAAGAAGCAAACCACTATGACTAGGGGCGCCAATTCTTTTAGCCTGGAGTAATGGTGAGAAATCTCACTAATAACAATAGAGAAATAATACATACGAAATGTTACAGTCTAGATTACATAAAATTGAAACAAACATACCTGAAATATTTTGGAACTCCCTATCCTAGCTTTGTTTTTCTTTATTATTTTTTTACTCTTATCAAATGTGAACTTTATCGTTATATGAAAACCTCTACAAATGATACAACCTACCAGGTTGGAAAAGAAATAATGTTATAGAAATATCTAAGTGGTTTCTTTTTCATTTCCTTGGAAGACAATTTCAGGTAGAAATACTGCCTTTTAGTGTGCAGCTATGTCTTCATCTCTATGTATTTTTCAGTATCACTCATTTTAATCCTGGACCTCGAGTTTGTTGAAGAGGTAATTGTCTGAAAAATGAAAATCTCACCAAGTTGAGAAAGTCTATGTAGGAAAAAGTTATAAATCTTTGACTGAGGAACCAAAGCCTTAAAGAATGCTAATGCCTCAAGTATCCAGATTGCAATAGAAACTCCGTTGTGTTTCTGATAGTGACTAGATTACTGTAATTGACCCCCACATTTCACTTTTATTTTAAATTTCCTCCACTGAAATACAGAATTTTACTGAGAATTCTTGAAGTCCTCAGACTACAAACAGCAAATAAACACTATCATTTTTATCTATCATATTTTCAGCCATGATATATATCAAGACTGGGCTAAGTCCTTATACATTCCTTCCATTTTGATAGTCATAACCACCCCATGAAGTAGATATTATTATCTTGATTTTACAGTTGAGGATACTGCAAAAATCTTGGCTATCAGAATGTTATCATCAAAAAGGCTATCAAAAATTGAGAATGGAGGGAGTTTATAGACTGGTCATTCTCAGATGATCTGGGAAATTTGTTTTCAAATATTTCAAATACTTAAAATTTCTAATGTTTTCTTTTCAAACCATGTACCTTAATGAGCGTCATAGTAAAAGAAAAAATATAATTAACCCTGATTTTGCCAGAAAGAAATAGGAAGATAGGCATCCTAGGCGAATCTTCACAGAAACGAAAGTATATGTGAAGGAAAAAGCAGTGTTTGTTCTGCTGAAGTGAAGAGAGGACAGCAGATATTCCCCCAAAATATATTCAGAAACTTGGGGTGAGGCAGAATATGAAGGGCTTTGAGGTTGAACAACGTTCTCCTGCAGTCAGTGAACAGCCTACCTCTCAGGACATTTCTCGGTAGTTCCACAAAAGTTCTACCCATTGCAAGAGTCTGGTGAGACAAAATGCTTGTACAAGTCAGGAAAAGTAGATTATTTTCTGCACAGACATGATGCAAGAATAAACAGAAAGCCAGAAGTGGTGGTGAGCGCCTTTAATCCTAGCACTTAAGAGTCTGAGACAGGAGAATCACAGAGTCGAGGCCAAACTTATCAACTTAGCAAGACTCTCAGCAAATCAGAGAGACCATTTCAAAAAACAAAAATAAGAAGGGTTGGGGGTGTAGCTCAGAGGTAGAATGACCCTGGGTTCACTCCCCCATACACCACACACACACACACACACACACACACACACACACACACACATTTTAAAGCCCAGGATCCATGGCCAGATGGTCCCAGGCTCAGGAACGCTGTCTAGGGCAGCTGAGTCATGTCTGTGTGCCCCACATCTCAGCAGAGCTGAGGAACCTGAATACCCCAGGCCTCCCTGGGTGCTGCGTTCAAGGGTTGAATGAGGACACTGACCAGATTGTCCTGCACATTTCCTCTGCATCTCAGGATGCTTCATTCTTAGTGCATGCTGCCTGAGGATTTCAAGCTGGGTTGTCCACCGTCATCTGGAACCTGTCCTCCTGACCAACTTTGGGACGCTCTTCTTCCGTTACCCATTCTTTTGATGTTAAAGGTCCCCAACTGCACATTATTCTGGTCAATTTCTCCATCATTTTGGGGCCTCAATTCCTTGCTATACTCCTGAATTCAAAATTTATTCCTCCAGCCAAGGCCCCTTTCCTAAATTCCAAGCCTGCTTATCACAGGGCCTATGGATCTCTCTTAGATCCAGCAGGGTTCCCCGCATTCACGTTCCTGAATTCATGTTCCTCCTCTCATTATCCCTACTTTCTATGCTCCTCCATCTCATTAAATGGCATCCCTCTTCCCCTGTACTCAACGCTCTGTGTCTACCTCACCTCCTACATCCAATCAGTCCCCCAAGCCTCCTGACTCTCGTCCTAAATATCTCCACTGAGTCTCTCCATCATGGCAGTCATCACTGGAATTCAGTTACATACCAACAGTCCCAGGACAGCATTGGCTATTCCCAACCCAGTATAATTTGGTGAGCATATATTGAAGAAGTTTTACTAGGAAGAATACAAGAGGATGGATAGATATAGATATGATATATATATATATGATATATAGAAAGACATGAGATATTATACCTATATAGATATGTAGATCTGATATAGATATGAGGAGATATATATCATCAGATATGAATACACACACACACACACACATATATATGTATACATATGATATAGATATGGGCTTAGTCTCCAAAATATAAAGAATTCACTGAAATGCATCAGATTGAAAATCATCAGAAGTACGTGTTAAATATGCCTGTTGAGCAAAGTAAAAGCCATGTGAAGAGGCTTTTATTTTCCAAATTTTGGAAGTGCCAATCAGGGAGCTACATGTATGTGCATTTCTGGAGTTGTGCTCCACATTCTCAGTCCAGTTCTTATTTAGCAGGTGCACATGCTCCTCTCTGGATTATATTCTGAGTTTAAAAGCCTCTGGTGGATCTACTAGACCTATTTATGACTAACTTCTGTGAAGTTAAAAGATTCCTTTTGAAAGAAAAGACTAATTGCCAGCTGTTAGCAACTGGGAAAAGGCGATGTGGCAATTAATCACAAGTTTTTTAGGTTATCAATATAAGTAGAGAGAAATCTTGAAATGTGGCTAAAAGCAGTGTTGATGGTATTATTGTTGCTTGGTCTTACTATTGTTTCTGTACTAGTTTACTGACTTAAACATCAAAAGAAGATGATCTGAATTGGAAGGATAGCCAGACAATGAAAATCACTGTAGGCTGAACAAAAATCTCACCTGCACATAACCCAAGGCAGGTTGTACTCTGGCTATTAATTAAGGACAAAATTAGCTACATGACCTTTCATAACTTTTACAATATATTTGAATCCTGTGAAATGTGTAACACCCTGCACCCTTGCTTCATATCCTTTGGGATTGCTGAATCAACTTTGTAGAGAGCCGTTTCTCAAAAAACAAATCTGATAAATTTGTAACATCTCACAGCATTATGCTAAAGAATCTGACTATATTGAACATTTGCATTTGGAAATTAAATTTGAGACAGGAATTGCTTTTTCAATATGATCCACTTGGGCATTTGAAGACTCGGAGCTCTAATTCGAGAAGAAATTGTAATTTAATTATTAGAATACTAAGAGTACCTTGAAAAACAGATAAAAATTTTAATTAAATATCCAAGAAATAAAATAAACATACATCCATTAAGGTTGACCATCATATTGATATAAATACAATATTTAACTATTTGAGACATTTCTCATTTCCTACCATGGACTCTGCATTTTCAAAGTACCCATTCAAAGCCAGGGGAGAGGGTGGTGCATGTCTGTAATCCCAATGCTTGGGAGTCTGAGACAAGAGAATCACAGGTTCCAGGGCAGCTCAGCAATTTAGTGAGACTCTCAGAAACTTAGTGAGATCCTGTTTCAAAACAAAAATTAAAAGGGCTGGGGGGTACAGCTCAGAAGTAGAATGCCCCTGGGTTTAATCTCCCCAGCCATTCAAGGGTTTTACACCACTAACTGCAACATTTGAAAATTTGATCTGATTAATGACTAATTTCTCACAATCCAAAAACTGGAATATTCCTGGTTCAATTTAACACTATGGTGTAATATGGCATAGTTCAGTTGTCAAGCTTGTAGGAATATTAACTCAATGCTTAAAATAATGCTAAATTAACTTTTATAAATTTAAATACAGTACTCTTAGAAATATTCACCTCACTATCTTGTTAGCATTTTATTGCTACCACACATTTTGCAGATGGTTAAAAGTCATAAAACACTCCATCTTTTTCCTTGGAGATAAGAATCCAAATTTGTGTTGTGTATCTCCCCATTTTGTGACAATTGAATGCCATTATTTCCTTAAAAAAAGGAGCAATGAAAAATATTAAGGGTCCTGCTATCATGTGTTTCTGTATGCCTAGCATGTGAAACACCATGAAAGGCTACAAATTATTGTTATCATATCTAATGACACGGCAAAGCTTAATTACGGCCATTGATGTGGGCATATAATGCAAGCACATTTTCTCTTTGTCTTTGTTCTCTTTCCATTTGAAATAGAAACCATACTGTCCTTTACCCTTTGGTCTCAGTGTTTTATTTTTGGCTGAAAAAAAGAAACTAAAGACCTCTTTCACAACTTGGGTCTGTTCAAAATATTTCAATCCATTTCAAGGCGTTTTAAATGACCAATAGGTGAGGAGAAAACTTTTTTCCAAATAATTTAAATGCAAATTTTTTAAATGAGCTTCTTATTGGCTCTCTAAGTATGTCATTTCTTAACACAAAGAAATACTTTATCAAATACCTTATGCACTTTAATATAGATGAATCTTTCAATCATCTATTGATTGGTTGAAATCCTAGCAGTCTTTGCTATGTATGCAATTGACAATCTATTTTCATATATCTATAACTTCCTACATCTTCCCTGTAAACAAATTTTTATAGAAGCAAATTGCAATGCATGAACACTTACATATATATTACCTCGTTAGAATTAGAGACAACTGTTTTTTATCCATGAGCATTCTGACAATTACTGTGTTGAATAAAAACTAATTGTAGGCACTGATCATTTCAAATTTTATCTCTTGAAAAGAAATTCAAATCTTTGTTATAATTACTACACCTGAAATTTGTTCCATAATTATGGTCCTAGTTCTAACCTTAAGGCATTAAATATTTTCATGCTTCCTGACCAAAGATTAAATTTCCTGTCCTTAAATGTATGGCCCAAAGATTTTCTGGAATAGGACAAAGGAAGTGATGTATTGATGGTCTATGGAAGAAGCTAACTTCTTTGTTATAATTTATTCTAATTTTTTATACTTTATAAATTTTATACTTTATAATTTTTATAATAATTATATACTGATTCACATAACATACTTGATATATAATTGAGACTTTTCCCAAAAGCTTGACAATAATCAATGAGCTGTAATTGTGCTTGGTGGTGGTGTTTATAATACTAGAATTAATGATGATCAATCAGTGTTAATGTGTGAACGTCATAAATTTTTCCCTAGAATTTTATTCTCATTAAATTGTACTTATATTTTTACCATTCTATAATATTAATACTTTTTATGCATTTTCCTTTTGTTTTTATTAGCAGTTTATTTACAGTTCATCTCTCTAATAAAATAAAACATGAAGCTTTATCTATGTATGCTGCTCATTATTCTCTTTATTATTTTCTCTTTTCATTATGGCTATATTCTTGTTAGTACCGAATACAAATTCAGTATTATTATTCTCACTCTGGTTATTATAGACTAGTGAACCACCTGCTCAAAACAAATTTTTTTCATCGATCTTCCTTTCTATGAATCAATTTCTGTTCTTAAATTTTCTCTGCAGCTGGCTTTGCCCAATACATTTTTTTATACTATAAAGGGTGACTAAAACTATTCTCTGGTTTCAATACTTCATGGGCCTGGAAGCACTTTTCCAGGAGTCTCTTTGACTATATTGCCTTGTCAGAAAATACCACTCATTTCACGAGTTCATTTATACTCATTTAGTTAATTTAATCAGTATGGTTGATGCTTTTATTCCTCCCATTTGGTTCATGTGTAGGAATTTCTTGTGACCAATAACCTAGCCTTCTCTATCTTTATGCTTGCAATAAATAAACATAAGTGTGGTGATTGTTGATACAAAAACATCTCAAATTATATTACTAATATAGGGCTGATATAAATATTTTCTTTAGCTGATGTATATAATCAGGCTCTCGAGTTATATTCAGAGCTGAGAGTTGATAAACATCACCCAATAATAGAGAAATAGGGAAGTTGATTAGTAATTATATTACTCCACTTCTCAAAAAACATCCATATCTTTCTGGAAGGGTCAGAATCATTTCACCTTTTTACTCCAAGTGATAATTAACAGTGATGAGAAGCTAATTTTGAGAGTTTCCACTTTACTTATTATTAGCAGCCAATTATATCTAACACTTAGCCATTCAACAATACTGGATAGCCCTTCTGTGAAAACTCTTTACAGCTATGGAAAGGGAAATAAGTTTCCTATGCAGTTTGCTTATACACTCTAGATGACCAGGGCAGAAGTGCACCCCAGAACCCATGAAGATGGGGAGCATCTGGAAGCTTCAGCTGGGCTTTTGTCCTCCTCCCTCTTTATAAAGCTCCAGTGTTATGATTCTAGCATACCCTAGCTCCCACATGGAACATTCCAATCTCTGATCATCTCATCAACCTTCCAAACTGAGCACTCTGTCACAGAAAAAGAATATTTTTGTCATTCTGGGATCCTGACTTGAATTTTTGGTTTCCTGAATTGGACCCTTGCTGATTCTTGCTGTGTGTTTTGGGATGTGATTCTGATCACCTTCTGCCTCCTGGCTCTTTCCCAACTTGATCTTTCTGGTTTGAGATTCCTATTCTTATATATTAGTTACAGTTTTCAGTCTTCCTGAATGCATAATTTATCTCCAACTGGACAGGAGTTTTGCTTGGTTCCAATATGAAAATGGAAAAAGCAGTTAATAAGGAAAATAACCAATTAAATACATGTGTCTACTACCCTATGTATAAAAATGGCAGAAAATAAGAAAATGATTCTAATTATATAAAGAAGATATATCTAGAAAATCCAACTATATGAGTAAAAATTACAATAAAACTAATAAAAGAGTTCCGTAAGATGGTCCAATACAATATCAACTTTAAAAAGCAATAGCAAGCCGGGCGTGGTGGCGCACGCTTGTAATCCCAGTACTTTGGGAGGCGGAGACCGGAGGATCCGGGTTCACGGCCAACCTCAGCGCGCACGCGCGCGCGATCTCTCTCTCTTTCTCTCTCTCTCTCTCTCTCTCTCCTCTCTCCTCTCTCTCTCTCTCTCTCTCTCTCTCTCTCTCTCTCCC